>OZ026567.1:1002381-1026992 GCA_964020155.1 Chondrilla cf. caribensis
CCGCGTTGATTTAATTGTCGCGGGTCAGATAAAACGCTCAGCAACGACGAATACTGTAAAAGACATAACGCTAGCCTTAATCTTGAAACAAGCCTGGAAGAAAGCCTCGTCAATGTATTCTTATGTTGACTGTTAAGTACCCCACGAAGTTGACTAGATCAGCGAATCGGCTACAGTGTCTTGCGATCTAGTGACTCGATACCTGTGTGTCCAACTGGGTGGGTGGCAATGCGAGTTGCGGAGTCTGATTGGAGCCCATTTCCTAGTTTATAAGCAGATGAATGAAGTTCGAGACGCGATTCAGAAGTAGGCAACACCTGGTGTGTGTTAGGCTAGAATGGGGTACTTCGGGACGCTGGCCAGGGGGTGATTTTACAACTCCCGAGTTGAACTTCTAATTGTTGTTTGCTGCTGATTTAAAATGTCAGTGATGTCTCCATACATGGGGCATTGACCAGTGGTAGGCACTCAACAATAGCTGAAGTCATCAAAGTTTGAAGACACCTGTCTCACATCACCCTGGTAGGAGAGGCAGTATGCAGAGAGGGGTCCTTATGTAGGGCTATCAGGACCCTTGTACATGACCTATCTGTACAATACAGTGGTGTCCACAGTAGTCAAACTTGTACTACACACTAGCCAAACTTGTACCACATCATGAAGACATATGTATATGCATGCTGTGACTCCAGTATAGCTTGGAAGTGGTTTGTAGGATCTATAATGAAGGTCTCCTTCAAATGTACTCTTCCTTCCATGCAGATGAGGACTGTCCTTGGTGTGCTCTGCATTTGTCTTGTGTTCAATGTGGTCCATGGTAGGAGTGGTGGGGCTCCAAGTTCAGCTTGTGCTGGTGTGAGTCCTGATGCAGGTCTACATGGTGCTGGACCTCAAACGGGTACTAATCCCTTCACTCTGACTATCCAAGGCAACCCAACTGAGTACATACCAGGACAGCAGTACACATGTGAGTGGGGAGAGTGAGCAACACAAGAACACATATATATAGTGTACGCATGCAGTATATACACCCACCCACTCATCTGTAAACAGATGCACACAAACACACACCCACACCCACACACACACACACACACACACACACACACACACACACACACACTCAGTACACAGGATTTTCACTCTTCAGTATACAGTGGAACCTCTCTATTACAAACCTCTGAATTGCAGAAACCTCTATAATAAGGACACCATTCTGTGTCTCAGTGTAGTACTGTAGTGTATTAAGTGACCTCTGAAATGAAGACACCTCTGCAATAAGGACTAAAATCAAGGTCCCAAAGTGTCCTTAATAGAGAGGGTCCACTGTATGGCTTCATATTGCGTCATGTGACTGTCTGTTAGAGCTCATGACAGACACACATTCATTTTCATTTTCATCATCCCTGCAGTAACCTTCTCCAGGGGTGGTAATAATTTTAAAGGTTTCCTTGTTGTCTCTCTTATTACGAATGGGGATCGTGTTGGAAGTTTTACTGCTGGAACAAATCAGCGTACAACTTGTGGTGTGAGTACATGGAATGCCTTTATGATTTGTGGATGATTGTACAATATCACACACACACACACACACACACACACACACACACACACACACACACACACACACACACACACACAGAGAGAGAGAGAGAGAGAGAGAGAGAGAGAGATGCACATGCACACATGCACACATTCTTTCTAACACAAAACAATAGTCAATGAAATGAACATAGATGATGTACAATATTACTCACATATACACACAGACACACACATGCACACTTGCACACACACACACACACGCATTCTATCTAACACAAAATGATAGAGTAAGAGATTCATACCATTTCATATACGTATACACTACATGTGCCTGCATGGGTTTATATAGTACGTACGTTATTATATAATATATGTAGGATTCCAGAGGCATAACACACTCTAATGCCAATGACAAGACCTCTGTTACTCTAACCTGGACAGCTCCTGCTGCTGGTACAGGTCCTGTTACTTTCAGATATGCCGGAGTGGTAGTGCAGGCAACGTACTGGGCTAACCAGATGGGACCAATGCTCAATGGTGAGTTTCCTCCACTACTAAATTAATACTATAGGTGCCAAACCACCCAATTGTAGAAAAACATTTTCTATTTATCTTCCTATCCCTTTACCAGTTGGCTATTTCCATTCATCAAACCGTCTCCATTGACATTAATCAACAATGTGGTAGAGTGGAACAATTCATGGTATTGCTTTTTTTGAGGATATCCCTCTAATCTCCTCAAAATTCCAATCCTTGTGCATACACCCCCCTGTGTGTGGGCATGAAAGGTTGTGTATCAGAGATGTGGGTTGCAGACATCAATAATTTACGAGACCTATTTTCAATGCAAAAGACATTTAATGATAAATAACAACTCCTTGACAGGTGTCGTAATAATATAAATCTATCCTTTATGTCCATTTATTTTTTAGGTTTTCTGTAGATAGAATCTTGATTTTTTTCATAAATGTGCATATTACATTTTAAGGACTCCTTTTGTATGTGGTTTATTATCCTGTATGGTTGGGTGTTTGTCATACTTCAGAGGGAACTGTGGCAGCTACCACTACTGTTGAGGCATCCTCCACAAGCACATCCATCGCTTCATCTGTTGCCGTTTCCTCACCTGAGATGGGTACCTCTACATCAAGTCCTACTCCTTCAGCAACCACTTCTACTGCAACTGGTGAAGCAACATCTGCTGCCATGACTATGTTTATGGCAACTCCCACACCTACCTCTACTGCTCCTACTGAAGGCACCACTTCTCATGGGTCCTCGACTGTTGCAGGTACATGCATACAATAGAGTGCATCACATTTGCATATCTGAACATATTGAAGTACCTACATTCAGACCAATCGCAATTGTTTCACAGTCCACCATATGCGTGTATGTATGTCGTAGTGATTGATATTCTTCATCTAATTTGATTCTTGAAAGGGATACCATAATATGAAAGAGATTACCATGTGCATGCATGTATGTATGTATGTATGTCGTAGTGAGTGTTATTCTCCATCTAATTTGATTCTTGAAAGGGATACCATATGAGAGAGATTACCATATGCATGTATGTGTGCATGTATGTCGTAGCGATGTACAGTATTAGGTTACTGAATTTCAAAGTCCATGACATTATCACAGGACATAGGGAGGGTTTCCTGCAGGTATATGCTCTGTATCATACATATGATGCCAGTATTTTGGTATATATCAGAAGAGGAATCCTCCATTAATTCACTGTTTGCTTATGCTAAACTGTGTACTACACGTGTGTGCATGTGATTTTCAGCCTCATTACATTGCAATTATGTGTTTTATTCCAATGCAGGGATATTGATGACCATGGGAATTCTTGTAATTGGTTTATTGGCCATTATTATGTAATCAAGGCAAAAGTCTATCTCTGGGTGTATCCTAGATTAAATCATGTGGAGGCTAGTAATTGCCGCCACAGACTAGATAGATGATTATGAATGTAATTGTTGTGTAATCAATGATTTCGTGTCGATATCCGCGGAGGATTACGCTGATCACGTGATCTCAACCGACTAGTGATCGAACACGCACTCGAGCATACAGCCACCATTTCCTACCTGAAGACAGTCTTCGCTTTGATACTGTGATTTCTAGTACCTTCTATCGGAGACACTAATTGTCTAAGGTAAGAGCAGCCAGTGCTGTGTGACTTTGGAGTAGAAGACAGTGAAGAAGCCGTGCTGCAACGTGTTCATTTACGAACGTTCTGAGACAATTCGGGATCGATCGCGACCTACTATTGCCACAGTAACTGTCACGGATAGAGTGAGCCCCTACTACTGTTTATATATAGCTGACAAAAACGACTATAACAATGGACAAACAAACCGTATATAGGTGGCGTGTACGGGTGAACTCGAAGTTCTAGGGCAGTAATGCGATCACACCATAGGCTTCATTTGAATAAGGAAGTGGTTCCTGCTTGCAAAATCGATAATTTATGCATCGATTTTACTTTGTGTGTGTTTATTGTACATGTGTGTGTGTGTGTGTGTGTGTGCGTGTGCGTGTGCATGTGTGTGTGTGTGTGTGTGTGTGTTCATTCATCTGTGTACAGATCACTTGTGATCATAGTGCATGCATTATCAGTATGATAGCAATGCATTGAGAATGTATTTATTTGTTTTCATGTTAACATATGCTTATAGAAGTATGACCTTGTACTACCCTGTACTGATGTATTGACCAACTTCATTCAGCTATTCAAAACTACATGCATTGAATATGTCTGGATGAGACATATCATAAAACTATTATTTCCTATTTTGTTAATTAGTTGTTACCATCACTGAACCATGGCTGCTTACCTGGTACAGTCAGGGTATCGATACCATTGTCTGAGTATCCTGGTTAGACTGTATTCCCTCTTTGTCACCTCTCTCATTAACCACACACCCACGTTGTGTAATTGAATCAAATATTTACAACAATAGACTAGTTCTACGCACTTGGTCCAAGGAATCGATCCGACAGTACACAGAGTGGGCTGAAAAGCGATCTTACATGAGATTGCATTATGTGCGCAGGTTATCATATCCACTAGCTGTAAGACTCAAGTAGTGCTCCTATTGTCATTGTACATACACACCTTGAACTCCATGATACATATAAAATGAATAATATATTTCCTTGATAGTGTGGTTGTCAAATATTGTGTGTTTTAGTTTGAATAAGGATGTGGTTTCTCCTGGCAAAATTGTACTAGTAGCTTTAATTCTGTAGCAATAATTATTGAGACTTTAAATTTTTATTGACGGTTACATTGTATTGTAGTGCTTGTGTGTGTGTGCGTGCGTGCATGCGTGCGTGCGTGAGTGTGTGTGTGTGTGTGTGTTTGTGTGTTTGTTTGTGTGTGTGTGTGTGTGTGTGTGTGTGTATGTGTGTGTGTGTGTGTGTGTGTGTGTGTGTGTGTGTGTGTGCATGTGTGTGTGTGTTTGTGTGTGTGTGTGTGTGTGTGTGTGTGTGTGTGTGTGTGTGTGTGTGTGTGTGTGCTACAAAAGTATCCTAACATATTGTCCTGAGTGATTTATTGTGTGCTAGTTTGTTCAAATGAGATATTTCAAACATGGACCTTTTAAAAATTCCAAATAATACTTCTAGATCTGCCATTCCATTTTCTGTCTTGTGATCTATCCTGACGTGTGTTTGTATCTGAAAGTGACTCAGCTTCTGTAAATACTGCTTTTGCTAGATGAAAGCCATTTTTGCTGTTGTTCCCATTGCTTTGCTGTTCAACGTGATACTTGGTTATCCTCATGGAGCGCCAAATCAAGCTTGCAAATCGATCAGTCCTGACCCCAAAAGTCACGGTGCCCCTCCTCAGAGAAGTCGGAGTCCCTTCACTCTGACTATCCGAGGCAACCCAGCTGAGTACATACCAGGACAGCAGTACACATGTGAGTGGGGAGTGTGCGCAACACAAGAAAATAGGTATAGTGTACACATGCAGTATGTGAACATTGACATGGTGCGCGTGTACACACACACACACACACACACACACATACTTATGGAAACTACACACTTATACGTGTAGCAGATGCAAAGTGTACACACCTCTTCATAGAAATACACAGGCACACACATATCCATATGAACACATACACACATGCACACACATCTTATTGACACCTGGATTTTGTTCTTTTATTTAGTGATCCTGTCAACCCGAAAGCGAAAAAGACGCTTTAGAGGCTTTCTTGTTGTGAGTCAAAATTCAAATGAAGACAGAGTTGGGTTATTCACAGCTGGAAAGGGCCAACGCCTAACATGCAATGTAAGTACATGTAATTATTAATGAAATGAGATACTCTCGGATCCAAATAAACACCTATACAATGACAATTCCACTAAAGAGTGGGACCTTTTTGTAAAGGACACATTTGAATCAGCCATTTTGTCCGCTGTAGGGAGGTCGTCCACTCTTCAGGGATGGATGATTGGTACTATAGGAGAGTCTGTTTTTGATGTCTCGAAGAGGGTCCTTTGTACGGAGGTTATTTCTATTGTGTCCCTTATTTGAGTGTCCTTCAACAGAGCCTCCACTGGAACCGTGATCCAAACAAACTGTAGTTATTGTTCATGTATATATCAACAGTTACTGTATACTCAGCCTCACTGCTTTCTCATTTAAGTTTTATGTATGTACAGTCACACTAGGTATATCTGCATGCAATCCTCATTCCTCCCTGTATGTTCCCTTGTGAGTTAACTCAACTTAGTTATGGACGATGTACCCTGATTAATTTAACACCTGGTTCATCTGACACATTTTACTAGAAATAAAACATGATTGTATTAATTAGATCCCATTTATATGTTATTTAATAATATTATTATATCGTTCATTTTTTGTATAATGAGATTCTTACAACTGTGTAACTCCTGATGTGACACTTGTGATGGTTATCATATGAATACAATATACTCTCAAATTAATTTGATGTAATTTGTGTATGTACAGGATCACTTAGGCATAACTCACGAAAATCGACTGAAGAAGAAATCTGTAACTCTAACTTGGACAGCTCCTCCGGAAGGTACAGGTGCGGTTGTTTTCAAATATGCTGGAGTGCTTTCGAGAAAGATGTATTGGGCCAACCAGCTAGGTCCAATCCTCCAAGGTGAGCTTGTCAATGCGAAATAGGATGTTTGTTGGAAAGTGGGCTAGTTGAATGACACTAGACATCTTCAAAGTGAGAGAGGGTGGAGGAAATGTCACTAATTGGGCCCGGGAGCCAATACCATCAGTGCTTAACCCTCCCCCCCTCCCCCGCATACAAAAAATTATTGATACTCACATTAATAAATAGTGTAACAGGGGTTCCTGCCACAAATGACCCTGAAATAAGTGACCACATATCAAAGACAGGCTGTTTTCACACCATTTTGTATGGCTGTTTGAATGAAATGATGATTGGCAATATCTTCAGTATGATGATGTGTTCACCATGAGAACGTAATAGGAGACCACATATCTTATAAGGCTACCTTTATCACAACTATGAGCTAGAGGTGTCTGTGACAGGTACCACTGTATGAGTTTCAAAACTGCATATCTTCTTGTATATACAAATATCCTAGAGAGGAGTGTGACATCCACTGCCGTTGAACCATCAAGCAAGGTCCCTCTCCCATCCTCCGCAACTTCATCAAGCAAGGTCCCTCTCACATCCTCCGCACTTCCATCAAGCAAGGTCCCTCTCACATCCTCCGCACTTCCATCAAGCAAGGTCCCTCTCACATCCTCCGCAACTTCATCAAGCAAGGTCCCTCTCACATCCTCCGCAACTTCATCAAGCAAGGTCACTCTCATGCCATCCTCCACTAGCACCTCCATCGCTCCATCTGTTGCTGTTACATCATCTGAGATGGTTACCTCTACACCAAGCCCTACTCCTTCAACAACTATTTCTACTGCAACTGGTGAAGCTACATCCACTGGCCCAGCTTCATCTACTTCTGTGAAGGCCTCCTCACGTGAAACTTC
The DNA here is from genome assembly GCA_964020155.1 of Chondrilla cf. caribensis. Lineage (NCBI taxonomy): Eukaryota > Metazoa > Porifera > Demospongiae > Chondrillida > Chondrillidae > Chondrilla > Chondrilla cf. caribensis. The sequence continues at coordinate 1,009,958 of OZ026567.1, forward strand.
ATTAGTTGCAAGTTAGTAATATTTTGCATTACACACGTGTCTGAATAATCTCCACTTCTGACTGTATGTAGATGAATGACAGTCACAGTTTGTACTATACAATCTAGAGATTGAAATGTAGCTAAAAATATTTTCAATTTAATTTAACGAGATCTTGCAAACTGAAATTGATTTGAGATGGAAATTGGATTCCTTTAATCTTCTTCCAACAAGCCGTATGCATGCATAAAAGTGTCCAAAAAGATTTTTATGGATATGTCATGATAGCTCGTATCATATTATTATGCACTACTAACTGCATATTTTCAATTTCAAATGTCCACCATCGTCCACTCTGGGCTGGGTGGTATCTCCATCCTTTAATTAACAGTTACTATTGTGGTACTAACTGACTTGCCTACTTCCTTATAAGACTAATTAAGAATATACTGCTGATTCAAGGTCAACCCCTTCAGTGAGTGTATACTGTTGTACTTTCTACATACAGTTGTCACACCCACTGTTGCTCCTATTGCCACACCTTCTGTTGCACCCATTGCCACGCCCTCTGTTGCTCCTATTGGCACACTTTCTGTTGCTCCAATTGCCACGCCTTCTGTTGCTCCCAATGGCACACCCACCCCTAGCGCATTCACTAGTGCTCCATTTGTGACTGTTCCCGGAACAGATGGTAATGGTTCTCCCGGATCCTCAAGTTTTGCAGGTATGTGTATAAACATATCTGAACATGCACATAGCCATTTGTACTGTGTATATGCATACAATTAGTACTGCATGAATCAGATGCTCACAGTGATGTCCATTGCATACTTGTCAACATAATACTGGATCTAATTTGAATAATCGTCACAAAATGCACAATGACCGTATAATATAGGAGAAGAGATCATTTGGTGGGTTTTGTTATTTTTACACTTTTGATATCACTCAGAATGCACTTTCGATGCATTTTGACATGGTGAAAGCAGTACGCTCATATGTCATTATATCATACCCAACAATGGCAAAATGATGAAGAAGCAAGACACACTAATGTACCAGTTTGCCAGTCCTTTCTATGGCTCAATCATAGACTCTCAAATGTTCCATGCTTGAACTACATTTGAAGATCCACTACCTAACATTGTCGGAGAATGGATCATGCGTTCCTCTGAGAAAAGCCTTAATATATGTATGCTGTCCTCGCTTGGACTTCTTACAATGATTATATCTTTCTCTTTGGGCAAAAGTAGATTACTCACCACATGATGCATTATATGAAGCATGATAGGTGTACGTGTTGATGGTGGAAATATTGTACCTCTGGCTGCCTATGTCAACCTTGACATTTTGAACCTTGGTTAATATATGTGGCCCAGTTGGATATTTCAGCAACCCAACTACTATGCTGCATACACTAAATATTGTGCTCATGTATGTTGTTGTGTGCACTGTGTTTATGTTATGTATTGAGTATTTCAGTTTATGTTAATCAATATTAATCTATTTTTGTAGCCTGAATACAATAATTTTTTTTGATGCAGGCTGTAAAATTACCACTCTCACATTTGGTCACCACATTGTTTTTTACACAGGTATGGTGATGACTCTGGCCTTCCTCATCATGGGTTTACTGGCCATGATGATATAGGAAGATCCGAATTGGATCAAAGTCAGAATTAGATCAAAAGGAAAATAATACGTAAATTAACTTAAATAATTATATTCAAAGCAGAATTTTATATCACATTGAACTACTGTTATAATCATAATGAATGTAGTTAGATATGATTAGATATTAATAATCAGTGCTTTATTTTTTAGTAATAATTATAATAATTATTATATTATTGAAAATTATTATACGTTTACTGTATCTCATTAAGATCTGGATATATTATTATAATACTGTACTTTCAATTGAAATATTCAATATTTTGCATCGGATTAAGCAAATATGCAATTCACCTGTCCCATCTATAACAATTGATATGTACAAGAGGCCTGTTAAAAACCAGACAGGCCTGTTAAACAACTGAGCAATCCAGTTGTGCAACTGGAGAGGAAACCGGCAAGGTTGTACTGGACCTTCACATAAAACGTATGCATCATATGGACCCCTTATTGTGGTGTAATCTCTGCCGTTGTTCACAATGTATTGTCAGTGCATGAATGGCACAGAGCGTTATGTGCATGCTCATAAGATCCACATAAAATAATATATCCCATTGTACTGTATTAATTTTCATATAGTACGTGGCGCCAATTTCGAGATAATCACGTGATGTACGTATCCGCACCAGGTTGGTCGACTATGATATTATTCTTGTTATTATTATGATCATCCGTGTTATAGGATGTCAGATTGCCTTAAAGTTTTTTGTAAAGGAGTGACGGGCGAGTGGCTACACATAAGTTTGGATTCGCTACAAGAACGCCATCAATTGAAGAAGAGATCGAGAACCTCTCTATCGCCTTCTATTCTTATCTGTCCTAAAAAACTCGACATCTCGTTTTACTTGCCATTGTATCGTTAGGGATCTTCTCTCCGAGAAATACTTTTGGACTTCAGCGTGAGTTTCACAGACTACTGTATTATTGATACCAGTTTTATTGTGCATGTGAGCAGTTGTTGGAGTACCTATGATGTGAGCTGGATGTACCTGGCACTGACATATTGGCATAGTACGTGGATTGATATGAAGTATTCCTGGCTGTAATGCATTGTAGTCCGTTAGCGAATGCGCATGTGTTGGTTTTATAATGTTATAATAAATTTCACCCTAAAGTATATTCGACCCCCCGATAGTCGCCTAGAGCGATGCAGAAATGCCAACTTTTACTAAATTTAGTGACATGGCTTATACAAGTAACGATAATAATGTTATATGGTACGAGTCTCCTTTGAAATGAAGCCTTTTAGACTCACCGAGAACAGAAGGTTACAGTCGAACATCAGGATTTGTACGTGTACGGTAGACCTCGGTCGGTCCGGGAATAAATCGAGTGACAAGTTGGCGGGTATAATTCGGTGTACATTTTACCCTCCATTCTCCCCTTCTTGAACTTCTGTACCATGCATATAGCCTCACTCACTAACGAAACCAGTAGAATTCAATGTTTCCTTGTCTGTGACTGTAATAACTCATTGCCTATGCAAGTGGCATGAAATTCCTTACATCTCATAATTACTACTAATTTGAAATACCAAATGTAAACACTAATATGCAGTGGAGTTTGTGCGTTCATCTTTGAGGGTTGCTGTGTTATTTTTTCAATCACGTCATAGCATACCCATACCCCATATGGGCCTGTTTTGAGATGATTGCATATTATAATTCTGTGTTAGTCTGCCTGGCATTGCATGTCTTTCCAGTGTACCTCCTCCTGGAGCTACTGTATATAATATTGTATAATATTATTATATTGGCCTTGGGCATTTAATTCCATTATAATTGTACATGGAGGTGTTATGTTGCACAAATTTCTGTGAACGACTTCACTTTATACTGTATAATGCAATATTAAACTATTTTTAATTTCCTTTTTTAGATGAAGACAATCTCTGCTGTGGTTATTGCTGCTTTTTGTGCAGTCATTTTGAAAGGCTGCGTCTCTGAGTCTTCCAACAATATTTCGATGTCAAATGGATTCATTTCTACTTCCACATCTGCCGAGGTGTTTGGCTCAACTACTCTTGAATCATCTCCAGCTAACGAGCCCACCACTACTCTTGAATCATCTCCAGCTAACGAGCCCACCGCACAGTACACGTCAACTGCTGTCACCGCTTCAACCTGTCTCACATCATCAGCTGTCGCTACAGTAACCTCTTTTACGGCACCTGCCTCAAATACCTCGTTCACGTCAACTGCTGTCACCACCTTGACCTCGATTACATCACAAGCTGTCACCATCTTGCTCACATCACCAACTCTCACGACCCTGTTCACATCAACTGCAGTCATTGTCTTGACCTTGTTTACATCACACCCTGTCACTACCTCAGTCACAACACCTTTTGCCACTACTTTGTCCACATCAGCTCCTGTAGTCACCTTGAGCTCGTTCACCTCACCTGCCCTCACTACTTCCTTCACTTCACCTGTTTTTACCACCTCAGTCACAACACCTTTTGCCTCTACTTTGTCCACATCAGCTCCTGTTGCCACCTTGAGCTCGTTCACCTCACCTGCCCTCACTACTTCCTTCACTTCACCTGTTGTTACCACCTCAGTCACAACACCTTTTGTCACTACTTTGTCCACATCAGCTCCTGTAGCCACCTTGAGCTCGTTCACCTCACCTGCCCTCACTACTTCCTTCACTTCACCTGTTGTTACCACCTCAATCACAACACCTTTTGTCACTACTTTGTCCACATCAGCTCCTGTAGCCACCTTGAGCTCGTTCACCTCACCTGCCCTCACTACTTTCTTCACTTCACCTGTTGTTACCACCTCAGTCACAACACCTTTTGTCACTACTTTGTCCACATCAGCTCCTGTTGTCACCTTGAGCTCGTTCACCTCACCTGCCCTCACTACTTCCTTCACTTCACCTGTTTTTACCACCTCAGTCACAACACCTTTTGCCTCTACTTTGTCCACATCAGCTCCTGTTGCCACCTTGAGCTCGTTCACCTCACCTGCCCTCACTACTTCCTTCACTTCACCTGTTGTTACCACCTCAATCACAACACCTTTTGTCACTACTTTGTCCACATCAGCTCCTGTAGCCACCTTGAGCTCGTTCACCTCACCTGCCCTCACTACTTCCTTCACTTCACCTGTTGTTACCACCTCAGTCACAACACCTTTTGTCACTACTTTGTCCACATCAGCTCCTGTAGCCACCTTGAGCTCGTTCACTTCACCTGACTTCACTACTTCTTTCACTTCACCTGTTGTTACCACCTCAGTCACAACACCTTTTGTCACTACTTTGTCCACATCAGCTCCTGTTGTCACCTTGAGCTCGTTCACTTCACCTGCCCTCACTACTTCTTTCACTTCATCTGTTGTAACCACCTCATTCACTCCACCTGTTGTCTCTACCTCATTGGCATCACCTGCTACATTCACCTCGTTCACACCTCATGCTGCTACTACATCGCCTGTTGCATCAACCTTGTTCCCATCACCTACTGGCTCTACTACGTTCACATCACTTGTTGCCTCTTCCTTATCTGCTGCAACAACAAGAGCAACTACTCCTAACCTGTCAACTTCAGCAACTGCTTCCAGTACTACTTCTGTACAGGAAATGCCTACCATTACACCCTCATTTGTTCCAGGAAGGAACAATTCTTGGGGATCAGCAACAGTTCCAGGTGTGTGCATATAAATTATGATACAAGATTGTGATTTTCTCCTTTTATCCACTTGAAGTGTGCAATATTGTAGATACACTTTAGCTACCGTAATTAAATATAGACATGTACATAAACCACAAAACTAAATTTAGAAATTGTGTCACATTCACATATTATGTACTTTAGAAATGTATAAATAGTATATTATTTAGCTGCAAACAGCAATCACTGGATGTCACCTTTGAGGACTCTGGAGTAAATATTAACCATACACCATGCTGGATGTCCACCTGTTATGCTTGCTGCATTGTAGGTCACATGATGGTGTGGATTCTGGGAGTAGCTGTACCGCTCGCTCTGGACCTCTAGTAGAGTAGACCACACCACTAGTTGGTATCAACTGCAGTCAGACTGGTTCTTGAAGTATGGATTGACATGTATTCATTCAGTCACCAAATTTTGCTACTAACAAATCAGTAACAGGGTAGTTGTGTTTCTTTGATTATGTAGTGAATTATCAGTCAATAAATTATTCATAATGAACAGGTGCACTGTGTTCCGGCTTGCAGTGTGTATGTATACATACTTGGAATGTTGTTTGTGTTTGTATGTGTTGTATGTTTGTGTTTACATGTGTTGTGAGCTTACATTTGTGTGTTTTGTGTTTGTGTGTGTTTGTGTTTACATGTGTTGTGAGCTTACATTTGTGTGTTTTGTGTTTGTGTGTGTTTGTGTTTACATGTGTTGTGAGCTTGAATTTGGATGTGTTTTATGTTTGTATGCATTGTGTGTTTGCGTTTACATGTGTTGTGTATGTTTGTGTTTACATGTGTTGTGAGCTTGCATTTGGATGTGTTTGTACGTTTTTGTGTTTACATATGTTGTATGTTTGTGTTTACATGTGTTGTGAGCTTGTATTTGGATGTGTTTTGTCTGCGTGTGTGTGCAAGTGTCAGGGGCATGTTTGTGTGCTATGTGCACGAGTGTACACTATGAGAGGAGTGGGGTGATATTTCACAAGGCATAGATCGCATCAATTGATGTGACTGTCATTTCATTGGGTAGTTATAGCCTCTCTACACTGTGTTACACGTAGATAGGTATTTCAAGTGGAATCTATGATTAGAAATGTGAAATTCTTACAATAGGACATTATTGAATGTAATTGTTAGGTGATTATCATAATGACAAGTGTGCGTTAGTACTAATGCGGATGGCTGTGTTTTAGGTATATTATGAAGAATTGTCTGATGTAACCTTACAACAACTGTCTGTAGACGTATCAATGCGTGGGTGCATGGTTTGATATTCCAGAAAGCTTTGTATATACAAAAACAAGTGTATAGGCTGTTGCACTGTACTCATATTTCACTGCACTGGTTATGTAACTTTCAGTAACACAACAATGACTAGCTCGTGACACTGGCGAATGTGTTCAAGTTACATGGAATATAATTTTATTCTCAGCTGCTGTGGGCAACTCGTGTAGGACCCGAGTCATGCACAGTTAGGTAACCATCATCTATCGCATTCCCCCTATAATGGTTCATTTCACGACATCCTTGTGATCAATTGCTATAAAATAACAACTAACAATACAACAATAACTTTTGTGGTCCTAAACTAATGTATGTTTCAGTGTGTGTGTGTGTGTGTGTGTGTGTGTGTGTGTGTGTGTGTGTGTGTGTGTGTGTGTGTGTGCGCATGTGTGCGTGCATGTGTGCATGTGTCTCAGATTTTTACAGGTGTATGGCACAGTGTAACCTGCCTTTTGGTAGACGTCATGTAAGAGTACAATAGTGAGGCACAATTCGAAAACTCACGGGTCCTGCTGCCCTGGTACTTGATTGCGAACCTTCGCTGAAGAGAAGACAGTTTGGGAAACAAAGACTTTGAACGATTCACTTATATGTTCCTCAGGTTAGAGTTCAAGGTTGACTGTATCTATATAGTAACAAAGATATTGTTGAATGATTGACAAGTCTTTGATAATTTCCGCTTGTATTATCGTATAATATCGCGAACTGTTCAAATTTTGATGGCATCCGATCAGGGCAATGGGACGAAAAGTAATTAGACATCATTCTCCATGTTCGGAGGTCAGCATGTGCAAGTTGTGAATGTTTCACTGAAATAATTGTACAAACATGAGAAGTTGAGAGGAAGTGATGGTTTTGATAATAATTCAATGTCTGAACTAACATCAATCAATTTGAAATCCATAGAACAATGGACATGTGTACATCTGCTATCTTTTGATGTATATAATATGACTGTGTCTATATAACATAGAGTGTATACAGTATACCTTCATACACACACAGGTGTGGATAGTCTGCCAAATTGAATACTAACTGTTACAAATTTGTATATAACTGCTATTGAATCTGAGGTCATCCTATATAACAGTACGTGACAAATATTTGGTCCAAGGCCATTCTAGTCACTGATGCTTCAGAGAGTCACTTGAATGGTAATTCAAATAGTAATTCGAGTTCAAGAATTCGTACCGTCCCTGCACTCGAATTATTGGGAGTTTTTTGAATATTCAAAAGAACCTTCACTGAAGTTTCTACATTCGGCAGAAGCTTCAACGTTCAAATTCTGGCTCATTTTCTAATTCGATCTCTACATTAAAATTGGCCGTCTTTCTTCCCACAATATAATTATAATATAGATTCATTGTTGTGGTTATGTGTAGGAGCACATATTATATATAAAGTATATATATCGGATGAGCGTTGCATAACAGAAGTTGAAATGAAAATATTATAGCAACCTAATCCTATAACCCTACAACCCTAAAAATGCACTACTGAAATGAATATTGAAACCTGACTCTCATGCCATCCTATAGTTAGGTGTGTGGGATTCAACCACTGTTATCTCTTAGACAGGATGTGGTTTTAGTATGATAATATTCACACAGGCAATGACTCCATAGGTGGTCTACTGGTCTCCAGGATGCCCCCACATCTACGGTCTCAAACCAGGTCAAACATTAGTTTTCTCGAAACATGACGAATGTGTATGCACAATGCACATAATAACATATACAAATGTACAGTACATGTACACTGTCACATGCACACACATGCAGTGCATGTACATACACGTGCCCACATTCACACAACGCATATGTACACACTGCTGGTTCTTGTCAGGTGGGCCTAATTCTGCTGTTGAAGGAATTCCTGGGATTTGGATATTGAGGTCCTACTCCTGAGTTGCTCTACATATACGTGGAGTTTTGCAGTATTATATTGTGTTCATTGGATGTGTACATGTTCTGATTTCAAGGATACAGCCAATTTAGACTGTTTTATAACCAACCATCATTGAAACACCGAAGTACAAAATTGTATTCACCCGTATACCCATAACATGTAGCACACGCATCCACAGCACATGCACACACACACAAAACATATCAAACACACGTACAGTCGGGAAATATGTCACACCCACAACCATAACACATCACAGACACCTGTGCCCATGTACAATCCCACACACATATGCATACCTGTATGCATACACATAAATAGCTTGCGAGTACAGTGTATGGGTCAGGTTCTGGCTCCCACAATCTGATCCTTCTCATGTCTGTGATTCCATATGGCCTTTCATGACGAGTTTATGGTATGACAAGTTTGAATGAGCATAGGGATAGAATTGACAAACTTTTGTGATTGTGTGCGGGTGTGTGCCAAGGTATATTCAGCTCCTGAAACATGAGTTGGAGTCCCACGCACATGTCTACTTCTATACATAGTATGTATACGTAATATATGCTTCAGCTATTGATACTGTAAGGATAAATTTAGTAAAGCATTTTGGATTGTAACAGTTGTGAAATTTCAAAGATGAAGAGATTGACGTACAAGGTCAGTATGTACCAATGTTTGGTTGGTATCTTTAGTGGAGTTTGTTGTACAGTGCCAGCCTAGGTTTGCCTCTCTGTTGAGTACGAGCAACAAAGATAAGAGTTTGCCCTGTAAATGCAGAACTACGGGTTTCACCCAGAACTACTATGCTCAAGACTGACAGACTAAACAGACTAAGTATAATTAAATTGTTCATGTAGAAAGAGGTATTTATGGCTAGACTCCATGTTACATGGCATTTTTGAATACGATTCCCCAGTATAATACTTAGTTCAGGGTAGTGATCAGTACAGACTTCCAAGAGGTATCAGACCGAGTGAAAAGTATACATCACCATGGCCTCAATCACAATCATACCTGCAAGATGTATATATGGCTCCTCTAATTTCACATTTGGAGTAGTTTTCAAAATCGTGATGTGTTTGACATTTCAAGTCCAAAGTCAACATATAATCCTCATTATCTTCCCACAGATGAAGACTGTTTTTGGAGGACTTCATCTAGTTTTACTGTTCAATGTCATTTCTTTGATGTCTCCAACTGTTGCATCAACTTCTACTGAATCCGTTGTAGAGCCTACAATAACCTCAGACTTGCCTTCTTACATGTCCTCTGTTGTGGAAGACACTAGTGGTATCATATCGATGACGTCTGTGGTAACGACCTCTTCATTAGTGCCAACTTCTGTAGAGCCTACACCATCTTCCATGCCATCACATTCCCCAGTGGAGGCGACTTCAGTGATCCCAGCAATGACCTCCGAGGGGGTAGTCACTTCGTCTGTGACACTCATTGTAAGTCTGCCTACATCAAACCAGGTTAAAATCACCAAGTACATGCTGTACTTTGTTAGAAAAGTTAATATTATCGAGATACACACGTATACATGTCTCGGCACACTTTACCTATTCTATTCACGTGTAAGTTGTAATGTATGTGAGAAGGAATGCACGTGCTTGGGTTTCAGGAGCTGATATTTGACAAAACACACACACACACACACATGCACACACGCACGCACAAACATTTCCCAGCTATTATGTAATGTACCTCTATTATTTGTCTATTCTTTCTTCCTACATAGGTTCCTACACCAGCCCCAATATGTATGTTGATATAATTGATCTTCTATTGTATGTATATCTTGGATTAACAATTGTCTTAACATTGTTACTAGTTTGTCTCAATGAAACCAACACTACATTGTGTATTACTCTGACATGGCCTTCAACTCCTGTTGGAGAGACCTCAACCCTCTCTTGTCCTAACACCAACAGAAGTGCTACTAGGAACTGTTCTGTGGGAGGAGTGTGGGAACAACCTTATGTTTGTGACTGTTTGACTCAGGGAATTTCTCAGCAACTCTGTAATGTATGTGACTCCATCCCTTCTCTCTGTACTGTGGTTGTACTCATGTTGTTGGTCCCTTCTCTCCCCTCCTTGTAGAATCCAGTAGATGCATTGGGGAATGTAACTTTGAACACCACCTTGACAAGTGAAGTTGTCAAAGTCATTATCTCAACTTTGGAGATTGTCATCAGCGGTCCAAGTCAAAACCAAATCCTTCAAAGTAGTAAGGTTTGTTTGATGGATGTGGAGTATTGGTTGGTTGCAAGTTCTTTGTCATACTGTCATGATGCTAATCACTGTCAGACTAGTCTTACCAAATAAATATAGAAAGTGCATGGGCATTTTTACCATACAGAACTACGTAGCTGTGCCTTACGATTTATCTTACCTTTATAAATTGAAAGTAATATTTATAACTAATTAACGTAATGCGGCATTCAATTGACATGATTATATTAACTGTAAATTTCATTATTTTATAACATGGTAACACATGATTTGAAAAATGCATTCATTTTAATGATGACATTGTACCTACATCCAATTTCATTGCATGCATCATTCCAGGGCAGAATGGACGTGTTAAACGTGGTGGAAGTATTAGTAAGTATCAGGGAAGGTACTGTCGACGATGGATGTACAGTTGATTTGGAAAATACGTTAGTTGGTGATGAACAGTACCTCTGTTCACGTTAATGTGTACATTTAATGCTGGATGTCCTTAAATTATGCTTCTCCTTGCCAATCCAGGATAGCTGTTTCCCTGGATGCTCTGATTGCCAACACACCAGTGGAACCTGGAGGACAGAGAACCATTAACAGTCAAGGAGGAACTGTACGATGTGTTGCAACCCGTCCAACTGTAGACACCATAAATACTACAGGAATACAGATCCAAGGGACCTGTGTCAACCTACCTCCTGGTGCTGCTATGAAGATCTTAGGAAGCAGTTTGGGTGGTGGCAATGCTACATTAGCCGGAATAACCTTTACAAATGAGGACGGGACCTTCCAACCCCAAGATCCATCATTTTCACTTGGTAGCAATCTGGTTGACATCATCTTGGTAGATGAGAACGGAACTGTTCCTGTATCCAATCTAAGTGCAGACTTTAGGATCATGTTTGAACTCCACAGAAATGTATGCAAGTGTTGTGTTTTGTGTATATGCTTTGTGTACATTCACTCATGTGATGTAGTAGTACACTGTTGAATTATCACATTATATAAATACATATTTTAGGATATGTCTAATGGATCACCAACCTGTTCCGTTTGGGATGTCTCCAAGCAAGACTGGAGTTCTGATGGTTGTGAAGTGATTAATGTGACTGCAAATTCTGTGAAATGTGCTTGTAATCAGCTGGGTATCTTTGGCTCCCTGGTGGTGAGTAGTGTGTGTTTGTGAATGTGTGTGTGTGTGTGTCCATCAAACAATACACTTCAACCCATGGCATACCAGTTATTTTAGTGCAGTTATCAGTAGGTAAGATAATTATAATAACCCTAACCCAGTCACATTAAGCGGGTTAGGTGAGGTTAGTATTGCATGCTGCACGCCCACTGATTATCCATGTTCTCTATATCTGCAAATAATGTAAATGCATGTGATTTTTATTCACTCAATGAATACAATTCTGTTCTCTCTTTTCTGTGGTTGTACAAAGTTTATTTTACTTCCTAGGAAGTGACCCCTTCTCTATCAGATGTACCTGAGATGACGTCCTCTCCATCAGTGTTAGCTGAAGTGACCCCTTCTCTATCAGATGTACCTGAGATGACGTCCTCTCCATCAGTGTTAGCTGAAGTGACCTCCTCTCTATCAGATGTACCTGAGATGACATCTTCTTCATCAGTGTTAGCTGAAGTGACCTCCTCTCTATCAGATGTACCTGAGATGATGACGTCTTCTCCATCAGTGTTACCTGAAGTGACCTTCTCTCTATCCTATGTACCTGAGTTGACATCTTCTTCATCAGTGTTAGCTGAAGTGACTTTCTCTCTATCCGATGTACCTGAGTTGACATCTTCTTCATCAGTGTTAGCTGAAGTGACATCCTCCTTATCGGACGTACCTGAGATGACATCCTCTCCATTAGTATTAGTCGAAGTGACCTCCTCCCTATCAGATGTACCTGAGATGACATCCTCTCCATCAGTGTTAGTCGAAGTGACCTCCACTCTATCAGATATACCTGAGATGACATCTTCTTCATCAGTGTTAGTCGAAGTGACCTCCACTCTATCAGATGTACCTGAAATGACATCTTCTTCATCAGTGTTACCTGAAGTGACCTCCTCTCTATCAGATGTGCCTGAGATGACATCTTCTTCATCAGTGTTAGCTGAAGTGACATCCTCTCTATCAGATGTACCTGAGATGACATCTGCTTCATCGGTGTTAGCTGAAATGACCTCCTCACTATCGGATGTACCTGAGATGACATCCTCTCCATTAGTATTAGTCGAAGTGACCTCCTCCCTATCAGATGTACCTGAGATGACATCTTCATCAGTGTTAGTCAAAGTGACCTCCACTCTATCAGATGTACCTGAAATGACATCTTCTTCATCAGTGTTAGCTGAAGTGACCTCCTCTCTATCAGATGTACCTGAAATGACATCTTCTTCATCAGTGTTAGCTGAAGTGACCTCCTCTCTATCAGATGTACCTGAGATGACATCTTCTTCATCAGTGTTAGCTGAAGTGACCTCCACTCTATCAGATGTACCTGAAATGACATCTTCTTCATCAGTGTTAGCTGAAGTGACCTCCTCTCTATCAGATGTACCTGAGATGACATCTTCTTCATCAGTGTTAGCTGAAGTGACCTCCTCTCTATCAGATGTACCTGAAATGACATCTTCTTCATCAGTGTTAGCTGAAGTGACCTCCACTCTATCAGATGTACCTGAAATGACATCTTCTTCATCAGTGTTAGCTGAAGTGACCTCCTCTCTATCAGATGTGTCTGAGATGACATCTTCTTCATCAGTGTTAGCTGAAATGACCTCCTCTCTATCAGATGTACTTGAGACTGCTCCATCATCGACTCTAGAGACTCCTCGATCATCAACTCCAGAGACTCCATCCCCTTCAGTGACTGTTTCTGAGACATCAGTTCCCACTTTCCCAACACCGTCTGTAGCAGGTATGTTTATCTGTCTATCGATAATCATTAGTAGCAATCATCTGCCATACTGATGTTACCTTGAGAATTTTGTCTTAACCTTGCAACTAGTGTGTCCTGAAGAAAACAAGACTACATCGGGTATCACTCTTACATGGCCTTCAACTCCTGTTGGAGAGATCTCAACCCTCCCTTGTCCTAACACCGACGGGAATGCTACTAGGAACTGTACTATGGGAGGAGTATGGGAACAACCTTATGTTTGTGACTGCTTAACTCAGGGAATTTCTCAGCAACTCTGTAATGTATGTGACTCCATCCCTTCTCTCTGTACTATGGTTGTACTCATGTTGTTGGTCCCTTCTCTCCCCTGTGTGTAGAATCCAGTAGATGCATTGGGGAATGTAACTTTGAACACCACCTTGACAAGTGAAGTTGTGGTAGTCATTATCTCAACTTTGGAGATAGTCATCAGTGGTCCAAGTCAAAGCCAAATCCTTCAAAGTAGTGAGGTTGGTTTGTGGGATTTGGAGTATTGGTTGGTGGCAAGTTTTTATTAATACTGTCATGATGCTAATCATTGTCAGACTAGTCTTAGATAACTATAATGCATGGCTTTTACCATACAGAACTGTGCCTTACGATAATATTATTGTCTGTCTTACCTTTATAAATTGAAAGTAATATTTATAACTACTTATCGTAATATGGTATTCAACTGACACTATTATATTAACTGTATAATACAATAATATATGACATGTTAAGTTAATGTCATTTTAATGATGACATTGTACCTACATCCAATTTTATTGCATACATCATTCCAGGGCAGACTGAAAGTGTTGAACGTGGTGGAAGTATTAGTAAGTATCAGGGAAGGTACTGTTGACAATGGATCTACAGTTGATTTGGAAAATACGTTAGTTGGTGATGAACAGTACCTGTGTTCACGTTAATGTGTACATTTAATGTTGGATGTCCTTCAATTATGCTTCTCCTTGCCAATCCAGGATAGCTGTTTCCCTGAATGCTTTAATTGCCAACACACCAGTGTCTCTTGGAGGACAGAGAACCATTAACAGTCAAGGAGGAACTGTACGATGTGTTGCAACCCGTCCAACTGTAGACACCATAAATACTACAGGAATACAGATCCAAGGGACCTGTGTCAACCTACCTCCTGGTGCTGCTATGAAGATCTTAGGAAGCAGTTTGGGTGGTGGCAATGCTACATTAGCCGTAATAACCTTTACAAATGAGGACGGGACCTTCCAACCCCAAGATCCGTCATTTTCACTGGGCAGCAATCTGGTTGACATCATCTTGGTAGATGAGAACGGAACTGTTCCTGTATCCAATCTAAGTGCAGACTTTAGGATCATGTTTGAACTCCACAGAAATGTATGCAAGTGTTGTGTTTTGTGTATATGCTTTGTGTACATTCACTCATGTGATGTAGTAGTACACTGTTGAATTATCACATTATATATTAAATACATATTTTAGGATATGTCTAATGGATCACCAACCTGTTCCGTTTGGGATGTCTCCAAGCAAGACTGGAGTTCTGATGGTTGTGAAGTGATTAATGTGACTGCAAATTCTGTGAAATGTGCTTGTAATCAGCTGGGTATCTTTGGCTCCCTGGTGGTGAGTAGTGTGTGTTTGTGAATGTGTGTGTGTGTCCATCAAATAATACACTTCAACCCAATGGCATACAAGTTATTATAGTGCAGTTATCAGTAGGTGAGATTATTATAATACCCTTAACCCGTTCACATTAAGAGGGTTGGATGAGGTTAGCACAGCATACCGTACGCCTACTCTATAGGTACTGTGTACTTAAAATCTGCAAATAATGTAATTGGGATCCATATGATTTTCATTCGCTCAATGAATACAATCCCATTCTCTCACTTCTGTGGTTGTACAAAGTTTTTACAACCCAGATCTATATGAACGTGATTCTCTTCTCTCTTTTCTGTGGTTGTACAAAACTTGTTTATTTCCTTCATTTCCTATGTACATAGAATACTTCCATAGTTACTCCATTGTCATCAGAAACTCTATCACCATCAGAGACTCCGATTCTAATAGAGACTACATTGTCATCAGAGATCACATTGCCATCAGATATTTCATTACCATCAGAGACCCCATTGCCATCGGAGACTACATCAGGGACTCCATTGCCATCAGAGACTTCATCACCATCAGCGACTCCTTTGCCATCAGAGACTCCATCACCATCAGTGACTCCATCGCAATCAGAGACTCCATTGTCATCAGAGACTACATTGCAATTAGAGACTCCATCACCATCAGAGACTCGATCACCATCAGAGATTCCATTGCCGTCAGGAACCCTATCACCATCAGAGACCCTATCACCATCAGAGACTCCATTGCCATCAGAGACCCTATCACCATCAGAGACTCCATTGCCATCAGAGACCCTATCACCATCAGAGACTCCATTGCCATCAGAGACTCTACCATCGACTACAGAGATACCTGGACCACTGACTACAGAGGCTCCATCCCCTTCAGTGACTGTTTCCGAGACATCACTTCCCACTTCCCCAACACCGTCTGTAGCAGGTATGTTCATCTTTCTATCTATAATCATTAGTAGCAATCATCTACCATAATACTGATGCTACCTTGAGAGTTTTGTCTTAACCTTGCAACTAGTGTGTCCTGAAGAAAAGAAGACTACATCGGGTATCACACTTACATGGCCTTCAACTCCTATTGGAGAGACCTCAACCCTCTCTTGTCCTAACGCCAACGGGAATGCTACCAGGAACTGTACTGTAGGAGGAATATGGGAACAACCTTATGTTCAGGAATGTACTTGTCCTGAAGATACCAACACTACATCGGGTATCACTCTTACATGGCCTTCAACTCCTATTGGAGAGATCTCAACCCTCTCTTGTCCTAACGCTGACGGGAATGCTACCAGGAACTGTACTGTAGGAGGAATATGGGAACAACCTTATGTTCAGGAATGTACTTGTCCTGAAGAAACCAACACAACATCGGGTATCACACTTACATGGCCTTCAACTCCTATTGGAGAGATCTCAACCCTCTCTTGTCCTAACGCTGACGGGAATGCTACCAGGAACTGTACTGTAGGAGGAATATGGGAACAACCTTATGTTCAGGAATGTACTTGTCCTGAAGATACCAACACTACATCGGGTATCACTCTTACATGGCCTTCAACTCCCATTGGAGAGACTTCAACCCTCTCTTGTCCTAACACCAACAGAAGTGCAACCAGGAACTGTACTGTAGGAGGAGTATGGGAACAACCTTATGTTTGTGACTGCTTGACTCAGGGAATTTCTCAGCAACTCTGT
>OZ026567.1:1027192-1084692 GCA_964020155.1 Chondrilla cf. caribensis
TTGTCCGTTGGTGTAACAGTCACGATTGTGATCTCAACCTTCGTGGCTACTGTGGTTCTAACTGCTGGCATTGGTATTGTTATCTTTCTCCTTATCAAGTAAGTCTAAATGTACAGTGGGTCCCCGTGTCTCAGCTACAAGTACATTTTGTTCATAATATCAATAAATTGTATAATTATGTTCATCCACACACATGCACACACTGTGCACACATGCTTGCATGCTTGCAAATTTATACACAAGAGCACCACACACACATGTGCTTGTACACACCCACAAACATGCACATTCATGCACATACAAATGTATATTATGTTTGGATACAACACACACACACACACACACACACACACACACACACACACACACACACACACACACACGCACACACACATGCACACACACATGCACACACACAAGCACACACACACTGCGTCCATGGAGTAACTTCAATTATTATACTGTGTTTCTCTTCTAACAGGGCTAGGAAAGTCAGCATGAAGCCAGTAGGCACTGATGCTTCATTAGCCAACCAGCCGGCTGCCTTGGTGATGGAAAACTACACCTAGATGAAATCAAACCCATTGCTGATAACTTGATAACAACACAATTGAAAAAAAATTAGATAATAACCAACTTTCCCATGTAATCCACATAGAATGATTAGTATCTTTATCACCATGCATTAGTCATATTACTCCAGCTGCATTGTATCCTGCACATTCATAGCATTCAGCTGTAAATTGTTGTGTACTATAATATACAGTTATTGTACTTGTTGAATGATGAATAATCACTGTATAGTTCATCATGTATGGAACTATCTACAGTGTGGGATGGAGGTCCTGTCAGTCTTGTATTGTGTGTGTGTGTGTGTGTGTGTGTGTGTGTGTGTGTGTGTGTGTGTGTGTGTGTGTGTGTGTGTGTGTGTGTGTGTGTGTTGTCCATCTAGCTGTTATTATTGTCACTGATTTTCAGCTGTTTCCATTGCTGTTAAGATGAAGAATGGTTTACTGAAGCATTCCATAAAGACCACAGGAAGCAGTGTGAATGATGAATAATCACTGTATACCATATCATGTATTGTGCGTGTGTGTGTGTGTGTGTGTGTGTTGTCCATCTAGCTGTTATTATTGTCACTGTTTTTCAGCTGTTTCCATTGCTGTTAAGATGAAGAATTGTTTACTGAAGCATTCCATAAAGACCACAGGAAGCAGTGTGAATGATGAATAATCACTGTATACCATATCATGTATGGAACTAGCTACAGTGTAGGATGTAGGTCCTGTCAGTCTTGTATTGTGTGTGTGTGTGCGTGTGCGTGTGTGTGTGTGTGTGTGTGTGTGTGTGTGTGTGTGTGTGTGTGTGTGTGTGTGTGTGTGTGCATGTGTGTGTGTGTGCGTGTTTGTATGTGTGTGTGTGTGCGTGAGTGCACTGCATGTGTGAGTCTGTGTGTGCATATGTCTGTGTATTTGTAAGAATATGTGTGTGTGTGTTTGCATGCTCGCGCATGTATGTGTGTGTTTGTGCTTGTGTGCACATGTATATACATTTCCGGTAAGCATACTTAGTCTGTGGTCATCCTTTAGACTGTCATCCACAAAATTATATCTCGTTATCATGTGATACCTGTAAGGCAATCCCACCTCAGTCACACAAGCTGATGCCTCAACACCTTGTAAGCAATTTGGCAGCTTGTGCAGAATACCCACTACAAGTACCTCCCTATACATAACTCTGTCTTGTTCATATTGTTGTAGTACACAGACTATACAGAATATCGTATCCGTCCTACTTTCACAAAAATCTGTAGTGCTGAATGACTCACTCATCCAGAATCAAGGTATGTACCTTTTAAGACAAGGTCTTGTGGCTGGCAGAACAGGGTGTTATGTTAGACATCAGTTGGATCAGGTATCCTGTACTGTTGAGTCGTTCTCCCAGTTTATTTTTGTCAATTGTACCATACTATAGATAGATACTCTATACTGTGTGTATACATGTGTTTGTTAGTGCTTGTATGCACATGTATATACATTTCCGGTAAGCATACTATGGTCATCCTTTAGACATCCACAAAATTATGTCTCGTTATCATGTGATACCTGTAATACAATCCCACCTCTGTCACACAAGCTGATGCCTCATCACCTTGTATGCAATTTGGCAGCTTGTGTGTAGATTATCAACTACAAGTACCTCCCTATACATAACTCTGTCTTGTTATTATGTTAACATCCCTTTACCAGCATACAAATCAGACTAACTTCTGTAAGTTCATAATATAATAATAGTGTACAGACTATACAGAATATATTATCTGTCCTACTTTCTTATTGTGTGTAAGTTACACATAAAGTCTGTAGTATTGAAGGACTCACTCATCCAGAATCAAGGTATGTACCTTTTAAGACAAGGTCTTGTGGCTGGCAGAACAGGGTGTTATGTTAGGCATCAGTTGGATCAGATGTCCTATAATGTTGAGTCTTTTTCTGTTTGGTGTTGTCCATTGTATCATAATATACTCTATACTGTGTGTATGCATGTGTGTTAGTGCTTGTGTGCACATGTACATTTCACACTATGATGTAAGCACACTATGATCATCATTTGGACTTTCATCCACAAAATCATGTCTTGTTATCATATGATACCTGTAATACAATCCCACTTCAGTCATACAAACTGATGCCTCATCACCTTGTATGCAATTTGGCAGTTTGTGTAAAATGTCAACCACAAGTACCTCCCTATACATAACTCTGTCTTGTTATTACTTCTATATCCCTATACCAGTATATATACAAGTCTGACATCCCTCTCCAAGTTCATATTGCTGTACTGCACAGACTATACAGAATATAATATCTGTCCTACTTTCTTATTGTGTGTAAGTTACAAAAAAATCTGTAGTGCTGAAGGACTCACTCGTCCAGAATCAAGGTATGTACCTTTTAAGACAAGGTCTTGTGGCTGGCAGAACAGGGTGTTATGTTAGGCATTGTTATGTTGGATCAGGTATCCTGTACTGTTGAGTCTTTCTCCCAGTTTAGTGTTGTCAATTGTACAGAATGACTAGTAGGTTATAGACATAAGCACTTAAGGTCCTTTTCAGATTACTTAATACTTATAAAAAGATTGGCTTCAATAACCGTCAGAAACTCCTGTACAATGTACAGTGAATTCTTGTTAATTCGCCACCGCTTAATCCGCCAAACCTTTTAATCTGCCACAATATCCCAGTACCAATATAACGTACAAGTACCAATGAATATCCAGTTAATCTGCCAAACTCGTTAATCCACCATATTCTTTGAAAATGAATTGTGGTGAATTCACAAGTATTCACTGTATATCTATCAGGCTGCGAGTCTCAAGTTGACGGGCTTCTGCGAGAATATAGCTTCTGTTAAAAATGCCAGATACGTACGACTGTGTCTAAGGGTATTGTCAACACATTTAGTGGCAAAGTATAGTGTTTGTGTAGACCTTAATGAGCTGTAATCTAGATATAGTTCACTATAGCCAGCCATCGGCTATGTATTTTCACGGGACAGATCTATATCCAAGACGTACATACATATGTACAATGTACGTACATATTAGAATTGACATCCAAATTATGGACTAATTTGCATTTATAATCTCATCAATATGTAATGTAATTTAATTAGAGAATGGAAGAGAAAGTATTCTGAAGAATTCCGTTGAATTCCAAAGTCATTCGCTGACAACTATTATCACTCATATGCTTTTTACACTTACTAGATTACACCTGTGAGTTCATTTTCAACTAGTCTATCCACAATAGATATATTCTCCTTTATTGCCTGTTACACCCAAGTAAGCAGAGTATCCTTGAGAACTTCATTCCCTATAGCTTGTATCATATCTGGTGTGACCAGCTCTAAGTTCTGATTTGTTCTTTTGGGCTGCATGTATTATTACAATGAAGCTGAAACCACTTTGTAACCTTTTATAGAGGTTCCACAGTATGTGAGTTGTACATACCGCTGAACCAGTATGACCTGTACCACTCACCGTGTACACCACAGTGACCCAAAATATAATCCCTAACTCTTGAGTTGCATGTCATTGAAATACAGTTGAACCTTCATCATCAGTAAAGGACATTATGAATATGTCAGAACCAACAGTCTGGGCATAATACAAATTACCTCCCCACAAAGGACACTTTGAGGGATCTAAACTAGTCCTTCCTATAGTGCTAGTACGTATACATTTTTAGGGGCTGCCGCAATTTAGGAGCTGCCGCAGGCAGCCCCTATATTGTTTTCATTTCGACTTCCGGTATGTTACGCTCGTCCGATATAATATTATAGATATATATATATAATATGTGTTCCCACGCGTAACCGCAACAATGAATTTATATTAGAATTTATATTGCGCGAAATAAAGATGGCCGATTTCGAACGCGACAATTTGAATTTGGGCTAGAATTCGTGCGCTGAAGCTTCGCCAAACGTGATAACTTCAACGAAGGTTCTTGTGAACCTAAGAAATACGCGCAAGTAATTCGAGTGCGGGGGGCGGCAGCCCCACGAGTTTTTGAACTCGAATTACTTGTTCACCTCTGAAGAGTGGACAACCTCTCTACAGTGGAGTGAATAAAATGGCCGACCCAAATGTGTCCTCCATAAAGAGGTTCCATTTAACTTCAATTGTGTTTTGACCTCATTTCATTGCCACACCCTTTTCATTTACACGTTCATCTGGCAGTGATAATTGGTAGAAATAAACATGTTATGAAAACAACTTCATGTGTTATAAAAGGTAATATTCATATGCTTTCATTGAGATACAGTAGATAGTTGTTCACCACTTGTCATTCACTTACACATGTCTGCTTAATAGGAAATGTTTTTTGAGCACTATTCAGTTTCCTTTAATATGTAGAGTGTCTGTGGTATGTAGTGGTTCCATAAATCCAAATCAATTATCATTGCATGGTATAGAACTGATTAATTAATGAAATCAATTGATCAAGAAATGGGATGTACATGTCATGACAACCCGAGAAGGAGCATTAACAGCACATATGACCGAGGAGTGTGTCACCATACACTGGAGGGAAGTACCTATTCTCTGCAAAGGTGGAATCCTTAGCTATAGAAATGCATTGTTACATTTGAATTTTCCCTGTTTAATTCAATGCATACTTCTAAATTTCAGGATGTTGATTGTTTCAATAGGATTTCTTCTGCAATAAAACTGCTATTTCCTTCACTTTTACTTATCAATTCACTCTGTGTCCCGGTATAGGTCTCAGTTCGTCCCATGATGGACTCAAGATCGTTGTTCTTGTTCTTGGTCATCGCAACTACTGGACTTGACAGGATATCTCTGGTGGAGGGATATGTAGCTGGGGCTCCCCCTGAGTCATGTGACACAATGCTACCTATCCACTCGGGGAGTGGTTTTGATAACTGTAGTGAACTATGTCCGACAGTTAGCATTGATGGAGTTGAACTTGATGACAATATTTTTGAGTACAACTGTAGCCAGAACTATACAAGTGAGTTAACTAGCACAATCACAGAGCTGTTCCTGTCAGTCCATGTTCAGTATATGTAGTCTCATCAACAAGATCTGTATCTGTGTCTGTCTATGCCTGTTAGCATCTCTGTGTGTGTGCATGTTGAAGTTGATTCTTATCTGTACTTGCAAAATATGATTTTTTTCGTAATGTTTAACCACTTTAATTGATGTATTAATTAATGTAATGACTAGTGTTGCACGTGTGTGCACGCGTGTGTACGTGCATGCGTGTGTGTGCGTGTGTGTATGCATGTGTGCATGCCTGTGTGTGTATGTGTGTATGTACGTGCGTGCATGTGTGTGTGCGTATGCATAATATGTGCATGCCTGTGTGTGTGTGTGTGTGTGTGTGTGTGTGTGTGTGTGTGTGTGTGTGTGTGTGTGTGTGTATGTGTGTGTGTATGTGTGTGTGTGTGTGTGTGTGTGTGTGTGTGTGTGTGTGTGTGTGTGTGTGTGTGTACGTGCATGCGAGCATGTGTATGTGTGCGTGCATGCGTGTGTGTGCATGTGTGCATGCGTGCATGTGATGTGTGTGCGTGTGTGTGCATGTGTGTGGTTTGCAATTACAGTGGTTTGCCATACCTCCAATTAGTAACAATGAGAGGTGGCGCAAGTTCACTGAGAGGGTTTTTAGTGGAATTTCGGAATTTCAGCAATTCTTCCACATTTGATGGTAATCTCTCTCATATTGGTGACTTTGTCATCAGAAGTGGATATGAGGACTCCACCAGATTGGAGTGTGAAGGGGTAAGCATATGGCCTATCTGGACATGTGTTATGTGTATATTACAATGATATCACTACAAGCCTGAGGTTAGATTAAGGAAAGGGGTCCAGTCTGATAGGTAAATATAAGGCTGATGATGCAGTGTTCTCACCAAACACCTTCAGTGTCATTAAGGAAGACCTCCAATTTCCCCACTGTAAAGTGGCAATTCTTCCAGCTCCTGCTCACTGCACCACACTGTCCCATGCCTCCAGGAAATGGTGAAGCATTTGGGATCCTCAAATGCTAGATCAATTGCAGCAAAGACTTCCTTTCGATGATACCATATACCTGTCTGATGCACTGTATTGCGATAAAACCAGTATATGCTTGAATGCTTAGCCCGATATCTTTTTTTTCTGGCTGGAAATCAGTAGTATAGTGCAGTGTGAGGAACCATTAAATATCAAGCCTTTGGCCATCAACAAGGCTTTGGGCTATGAATTTCAGACACTTTAAGGTAAGGAGGTTTTGTATGAAACCCCTGGTCCCCAAGTACACATACTGTATTGCTCTGACCATAGACAATGCAGTCACCACAGTACTCGTGGTATGCTGGATAACAATATCACGAGAGTTGGTATGCAATTATATTATTTTATACAGAAATATACCAAACGCCCACTATGTACCTTTGGTAGGGCTGTAGCAGATACAGCCTTCATTAACTCTGGCTTGTCCCTTGTTGAACAATCAAGCCAAAGTGTCTGTTACACTACAGCACTACCAGAGGTGCTTTAGAAATTACAAATGTACCTAATACAGATAGAACTGTGTACTAATTTCTTGGGTGTATGTTATGTCTACTTCAATATTCATGGTTATTCTTCGAAGTTATACTATTTCAACATTGTGACATCAGTATGTATAACCTTTATTGTACCCTCGTCATGCTGTATATACAGTATATGCTAGTAATAAGTGAGTTTTATACAATCCAACTTACTTTGTACATAACTACCTTGAAAGGCTCAACACATTTATGCTTCTTATCAAATGTATGTAATCACTATCAGTACTGGTTGACATAGTGTACATGAGCTAGGGACTGAGTAAACTGTACTCACTAACCAGGAGTATGTAGCAACTGGGGTACTTAATAAGCAAGTTGCAGTGTGTGACACTTAGCCTCACTGGGTTGTGTGATTTCTGTTGCACACAGCATGGGGTGACGCAGTCCAAGATAAACACTGATGGAATTACCTCATTTATCTGGACTTCTCCTGGAATTGGTCGGCAAGAAAAATTTCAAATGTGGTAGGTTGTATACGTTTTTTGTGTGTGTGTATGTGTGTGTGTGTTTGTGTGTGTATGTGTGTGTGTTTGCATGTATATATGCCTGTAAGTGGGTGTTTTTATGTGTGTGCATATGTATATGTATGTGCCTGCATGTGTGTGTGTTTGCGTGTGTATGTGTGTATTTACGTGTGTATGTGTGTATTTGCATGTGGTGTGCATGTCAGGCTTCATAATTACAGATATTCCCATCTAATGGATTGGGTTTCCATTCACCACAAACCGAACGTGTGTGTGCGTTTGTGTGTGTGTGTGTGTGTGTGTGTGTGTGTGTGTGTGTGTGTGTGTGTGTGTGTGTGTGTGCGTTTGTGTGTGTGCGTGTGTTTGTGTTTGGTGTGCATGTGTGTGTGTGCATGGATGTGTGTGTACATGTGCATGGATGCATACATGCGTGCATTTCCGTATGTGTACATGAATTTCAGAGTCTACAATTTACATATCACTCCATCATCTTCACAATTCAGGTATACAATCGTCACTTCACCATCTGCTTACTTTCGTCCTCGGAAAGACATAGTTGGGGTGAGTCACAGGACTTGATCTTACCTTCTGTTCTCCAACATTAGCATACATTGCATTATGATTTCATGTGAATGTCCTTGTCCATTCTCCATTATTAGATCCCAAGTGAAATGAGCTGCAGTAAGTTATCTGTTGACTCACTAGACTCATACCATGTGGCTTTCAAATTTTACTATGTTAAACCCAACCTGTACCATATGTCAGTCAACTTGTAACATGCGTCACTATACCTGTACTATGTTCCACTATACCTGTACCATTGCACTGCCCAGCTTGTAGCAATGACTCCTTCATCTATGTGACGCAAACCACTCCTCGCTATCATGCCATATGTGTGAGGTGTCCAGAAAATGGCACATTCGAGACAACACCAGAAGGAAGGACCTGTAGTGAGTCCACTCATGTTGTGTTGTAGCACCACACAATTGTCCACTTTACAAACCTGTATGTACTGGCTTTGTCATGTTAGCGTTCCACTAACATGTGTACACGTATACCATTTTTACATGTGTCATTAAGAGTGAGTTGTCGTATTCACCTTTGATGCATGGTATATCTCACAGCAGTGAATATTTTTCCTTTTAAGTGTTGATGGAAAATTGTAAGATAATAAATTGAAGAATAGGGCTTGCTGTGCTAGACTATGCACATAATATTGTTCCAAGTATATTGCAGTATCCGTCTGTCGGCCATCTTCTTCATCTGAATATCATTCCATTGGCCTAAGAGCGGATTTCCATTGATACATGCTCATACTGTGTTATGTTATTGTATTTGTTATAGTTTGTCCTGAGAACACTTACTTGATTTTGAGTCAAGTTGGTTCCACTTATCTGTCCGAGTGTTTGGAGTGTCCAGCGAACAGCATGTCTGAGAAAGGTCACAGCAAAATATGCCCCTGTGAGGAGGGATTTGGCAGGCGTGAACGGAACAATGCATCTCTTCCTTGTGAGGGTGAGTGTGGTTGTCATTTTGAAGCAAAACACAAGCAGATTTGAAGCTTTGTAAACTTATTGGAGGTTTGTGTCTATAATGGAATTCCAGCTGTTTCCTCTTGTGGTTTGTTACCATGGCAGTGTATGTACATACCATATATGTACATATTATTTTCGTGTAGGTAAATTTCACAAAGTTTGAATATGAGCACTTGTGTAAATATACAAACTGTGTCATATTCAATTTACATCGTCCTTTAGTAGGATGGGTCTGGAACTGAGAAAAATAGCATCCCAATGCGATCATTTAAAGCATTTGTGTGAAGTGTGAAAAATTACAATTTGAATTTACAATTTGATTAATTGATTGATCAACCTATTTTTCATTTTAAATATGATTATCATCAATAGTGGGAGCAAATCGATTAATCACGAAAGTAATTAAGTGCATGAACAGGAAACACCTTTGCTTTATCACCAGAACCTTCACTAGTTCCTGAAATGTGAAAGGACTAAAGACTCCAAATCAAGTCTATTGCATGACAATTCCTTGATTGATTTGTTACTGTGAACTGATAATTGATTTGAAGATTACCACTGAATCCTAGCTCTAGTACAAACATAGGCTGAAGATGTAGAGATGAATATTCTTCTGTTTGGACGACAAATCAGAATAATTTTTGAGAAGATGATGAGTTTTAACTTATACGCTATTTTGCAAGTGAAAGCCTGAAGACGCCTACATATAAGAGGGTGGGATGTTATCTTTAAACTTAATTTTTGACATGCGTTAATCGTCCAAACAGAAGAACTTCCACCTCCACATGCTACGAACACGTCAAGCTACTCCCACAACATAAGCGGGAAATCTCTGTCCGAATGTTCCATATGATATCAATGGTTCATTACACATTGTGTTAGTATCATAGCAAACAGATTGCATGTGATTGTCATGTGATCCCCACTGGTTCTTTACCATCAGGTATACTTACCTATAGTGTAAGCCTTGTTCAGCCATGCATGACCATAGCTGTTGGACACATGGTTGTGGTTGGTGATGTTATCATAACTGCATCACCTTTCACAATGTACAAGTGTGACCCTTATCTCATTGTGAACAGTCGAAATGCAACTGCCCACCCTTATCTCTTTGTTAACAGTCAGATAGTACCTACACATAGGACTCAGATCTCACTTCCAGTCCACACACACCTCTCTCTGGTTCTCTGCCTAGTAGGATATCTGGTCAGGGAAGAGTCTGAGCAAAATGTTTAATTCACTCCAAATCCCTCTAACAGTCATGGTCATGCAATGACATAGGCATTGATTTGTGTAGGTCACCCTAACATGCTAGCTATTGTAAGACATGATGAGTATGAGTTATGTCTATTCTAAGCAAGATGTGCAGCTAATGCAGTCCTGCTTTCAATTAATGACCGACGGCATCATGCTGGATGTGTTCAATTGAAGGTATGACTGTATAGCTGCACGTCTGGTTTGGAAGGGACAAAACTAGCTTGTGTTATGGTGAGTAGACTGACTGGTGACAGGAAATTGGTCTGATTAGTTAATACAAAGGGTGCTGCATATTTCATGGCTTCCCTGCAAATGTGTTGTAGAAATTTTATGAACCACTTCTTTCTGTTGATCTACCTTTCAATTTTCAAATCCATCATCAGCGCATGGTAATCAATTGATTACCTGATTAATCTTTTGAGTAATTTAATAGGCATTACCAGAAAACTCTCACTTTGTTGGACTGAGTAGTCAGTGGACTTGATGTCAAGTTTTAAGAGCTGTGACCTTAGCAGTAGATGCTCTAGAATAAGTTTGAATTCAATTGAAGGTCATCTACTTTGTAGTTATATAGTTTAGACAGGGAATTTTAAATGTGTCATCGAAAATCAAATAGTAACATCTTATGTCTAGAAAAATCTCCCCCATAAAAACATTGTACTGTACTGAACAGATTCAAACCCACCTTATACAGACACCTGTTACCATGTTGTGTAGGATGCTTCACCACTCCACCTACCAACATCACCGTCATCGGCTCTCAACGACCTGAGATTGGAATCACCTGGGAAGCTCCTGCTAACTCTGAAAGATGGTCTATTCTGTACAGAGTGACAGTGAGTGACGGAACGAGTAATGTGACTCAAGTTACAGAGAGTACAGTGACCATGGCAACCCTTGGTGACCTCACCCTACAATCCAACTACACCCTCTATGTGACTGCATTCACTGAAACAGGCTGTGAAACTGGTCCTACCAGTGTGGACATTACAGTGATGGAAAGTGAGTATTGTTGTTGTTATTGTTATTGTTGTTAATGGTAGTAATTTGGTATTGGTGGTTGCACTGGGCATTGTTGTTATTTGTAGCTTTACTGTTTGTTTAGTTGTTGTTACTATTGTTCATTATAATATTTTTATTTGTCTATTGTTGGTAGAGTTGCAGGATGTTATTTGTATATGTCATTGTTATTGTTGTTGATTTTCGTATTGTTGTTGCCAATATGGATACACGTATACTAATGTTTGGTGTTACTTGTTGATGTTATTGCTGATGTTGTTTGTAGCTATTATTGGTGTTACTTTTATTGGTGTTGTCAAAGTACCAGTATTGTTGTGACCCCTGTCCCCAACTCACTTTGACTGACATTCCTACTGTTGTATGTGTTGCTAGGGTGTCCGGACACACCTCCTAATATAACCAATGTAGTGGTTTCAGTCGAATCAGCTCAACTGGAATACACACCACCTTCTACAGAGGATCCACTCATTGAGGAATCTGACTTTCGTTATGCTGTGTACCTAAAGTGTAGTTCTGATTCCAATTTCATCCTGGTTGAAGATGGAATCCAGGATACGATGTTTACCATTCTTGGCCTTCGAGATGTGTCCAAGTGTACTGCCATGTTGGTTGCCTATAGCAATGACTGCTCACTTGTACTTGGAGGCCGATATTCTGCTGTTATAGGTAAGTACTGCTTCACAGCAATTCAAGATTGCATTCATGTTGGACATGCATGCAGGTCATGTTGGACATGCATGCAGGTCATGTTTCTCAATTCTTCAACCATGTCAATCTCTGTTGCCACTAGAAACTCACTGTGTGTGCATTGCCTCTTGTATGCTGTGTGCACTCCCTGTAGAATGCTTCACTGCTCCACCTACCAACATCACCGTCATCAGCTCTCAACGACCTGAGATTGGAATCACCTGGGAAGCTCCTGCTAACTCTGAAAGGTGGTCTGTTCTGTACAGAGTGACAGTGAGTGATGGAACGAGTAATGTGATTGCAGTCAACCGTAGCAATGAGACCACAGCAACCCTCCCCAACCTCAATGTACTCACCAGCTACACCCTCTATGTGACCGCATTCACTGAAACAGGCTGTGTTACTGGTACTGCCAGTGTGGACATTACAGTGATGGAGAGTGAGTGTTGTTGTTGTTGCTTTTGTTTGTTTTTTCTTTGGTCTGGTATTTTTGGAGTCATTAAGGCAACAGTAGTGCTGTTGTTGTTTATTGTTATTTTTGTCAGGTGGTAGAAATGTTGGTGTTGGTATATTTTGTTGTTGTTTATTATCAGTGATATTGAAATTCATGTGTCGTTTGTTGTTGTTATCAATGTTACCAATATGTTTGGTGTTACTTGTTGATGTTATTGCTGATGTTGTTTGTAGCTATTATTGGTGTTGCTTTTACCGGTGTTGTCAAAGTACCAGTGTTGTTGTGACCCCTGTCCCCAACACACCTTGACTGACATTCCTACTGTTGTATGTGTTGCTAGGGTGTCCGGACACACCTCCTAATATAACCAATGTAGTGGCATTAGCAGAAACAACAGTTCAACTGGAATACACACCACCTTATACAGACGATCCACTCATTGAGGAATCTGACTTTCGTTATGCTGTGTACCTCAAGTGCAGTTTTGATTCCAACTCTTCGTTGATTGAAGATGGAATCCGGACTACCACGTATATCATTTCCGACCTTCAAGAAGTGACAGAGTGTACTGCCTTGGTGGTTGCCTATAGCAACGACTGCCCTATTATATTTGGTGACCAATATTCCGTCAGTACCACCTTCACTACAGAGGTTTTAGGTGAGTAGAGGTCGTCTTTTGACAGAACCATACATCAAAGGGTGCTGGGGTGCAGTAAATAATTTATTGCACTTTGCACTGACCATGAAATGTGCAAACATCCTTAAAAGAGTGAGAGTGTGCAGCTATGTCCCTCACTTAACACTTTGAACATTCAATGTACACACCCTAACTTTTGGGACAATGAGCCAGCTACACACTGTAGTACTGACTGTACTGACCTCGCCCTCTAGCACTGTACTCTGTAGTCATTAAAACTATTACTACTGTGTAAACGTACATAACAGCAACAATTCCTCACAGCATGTGAGTACACCCACACCATGATGATGAGATTGTACATACACAGTTGAACCAAACCAAGGATCACTGATCTTCCCTTAGTGGTCACATCATTGATGATATCAGATCTGTATGCCATTTTATATTGTTAGCTTCTAGCAGTGGCAGTCCCCCAGTCTTGTTGACAAAGAAAGACAGATTGTTCTGACTTCTCACCATCTGGTTCAATCCCAACATGCATCTACACATGACTATACGTGCTTGCAAATCCGTCTGCTGTTCATGATGTACATATGTATTCATGTAACCCTCCTATCTAAGAGGCTGCTTATGAGCAAGATATCCAACTCTATATACCACCCTCATGTACCAGTGTCCGATCCAACTTCTGTTCATGATGTACATACACACCTACTGTACTGTGCACTCCCTGTAGAATGCTTCACCACTCCACCTACCAACATCACCATCATCAGCTCTCAACGACCTGAGATTGATATCACCTGGGAAGCTCCTGCTAACACAGAGAGAAGAACCGTTCTGTACAGAGTGACAGTGAGTAACGGAACAAGTAATGTGACCGCAGTTAACAGTATTGATGTCACCATGGCAACCCTCCCCAACCTCAATGTACTCGCCAACTACACCCTCTATGTGACTGCATTCACTGAAACAGGCTGTGAAACTGGTCCTGCCAGTGTGGATATTACAGTGATGGAGAGTGAGTGTTGTTGTTATGCCTCGGTCTGTGCATGCGCAGAGCGGCAGCATATGATAGTGTGTTTGTGTGTGTGTCCGTCTGTCCGTGTAATAACTGTCCAATGGCTGGAATGAAAGTGCAACTAAGAGGCTTTATAGGCTTCTCGCCATGTTTCTTCGATTTACCTTCGAGGATTTGGAAAATAAAGCTTCGTTCTCGAGATATAGCAGATTTTGTCTGTTTGTTCACCTCGAACGTGTCTTTCGAGCTTGAGAAACCAGAAGTGGCTTTCGGAAGTGCTCTGTGAGTTAGTTCCTTGATGTATGGGTAGATTAGGGTAATTTCAGAAATTTCAACTTCAAAGGAAATCGACTCCTGTCTGCGAAAGGAGCACTTCGCTTGGATTCCCCTCTATGCTTGCTCATCACGATTATTTTGATACCTAGAGTCACTGGTAAACAGCTGATAGGGTTGAAATCAGTCTTCTGTTTTTGTGAACGCCGTAATGACCACACGCTTTGCTGTCCAACCTGTGTGTACTATGGTCCAGAAAACTGGTGTGTTTGTGTGTACTGGTTGTGTTGTTAGTGTTGTCAAAGTACCATTGTTGTTGTGACCCCTGTCCCCAACTCACCTTGACTGACATTCCTACTGTTGTATGTGTTGCTAGGGTGTCCGGACACACCTCCTAATATAACCAATGTAGTGGTTTCAGCAGAATCAGCTCAACTGGAATACACACCACCTTATACAGAGGATCCACTCATTGAGGAATCTGACTTTCGTTATGCTGTGTACAGAAAGTGCAGTTTCGACTCTGACTTTATCCTTGTTGAAGATGGAATCCCGTCTACAACTTACATCATTTCTGACCTTCAAGAAGTTACAGAGTGTACTGTCATGTTGGTTGCCTATAGCAACGACTGCCCAAGTACATTCGGGGGACCATACTCCATCACTACAAATTTCACCACTGATGCATTAGGTGAGTACAGACTTAGGGCATGTGAGTGAGTCCACATTACTCAACAACGACACATTCGTAGGTGTTGACCTTATATCGATGATTTACACATGTCAGAACAGTGAAATTGTCAACTGCCAGTATGTATGTACCTGAGATGACGTCCTCTTCATCAGTGTTAGATGAAGTGACCTCCTCACTATCAGATGCACCTGAGATGACATCTTCTCCATCAATGTCAGCTGAAGTGACCTCCTTTTTATCAGATGTACCTGAAACGCCATCTTCTCCATCAGTGATAGTCCAAGTGTCCTCCTCTCTATCAGATGTACCTGAGATGACGTCCTCTCCATCAGTGTTAACTGAAGTGACCTCCTCTCTAACAGATGTACCTGAGGTGACATCTTCTTCATCAGTGATAGTCAAAGTGACCTCCTCCCTATCAGATGTACCTGAGATGACGTCCTCTCCATCAGTGTTCACTGAAGTGACATCCTCTCTATCAGATGCACCTGAGATGATGACGTCATCAACAGCGTCAATCGAAGTGACCTCCTCATTATCAGATGTACCTGCAGAGATGACATCTTCTTCATCAGTGTTACCTGAAGTGACCTCCTCTCTATCAGATGTACTTGAGTTGACGTTCTCTTCATCAGTGTCAGTTGAAGTGACCTCCTCCCTCTCAGAAGTACCTGAAATGATGACCTCTTCATCAGTGATAGTCGAAGTGACCTCCTCTTTATCAGATGTACCTGAGATGACGTCCTCTCCATCAGTGTTCACTGAAGTGACATCCTCTCTATCAGATGCACCTGAGATGATGACGTCTTCAACAGTGTCAATCGAAGTGACCTCCTCATTATCAGATGTACCTGCAGAGATGACATCTTCTTCATCAGTGTTACCTGAAGTGACCACCTCACTATCAGATGTACTTGAAATGACATCTTCATCAGTGTTAGCTCCACCATTGTTGACCGTAGAGCCTCCTCCATTGTCCACTCTAGAGCTTCTACCATCGTCGACTCCAGAGCCTCCTCCAGTGTCGACTATAGAAACTCCACCATCATTTACTCCAGAGCCTCCTTCATCATCAACTATAGTGACTCTTCCATCATCAACTGCAGAGACTCCTCCATTATCGGCTATAGACACTCCACCATCGTCAACTCCAGTGACTCCTCCATCGTCAACTCCAGAGACTCCACCATCGTCAACTCCAGAGACTCCTCCGTCGTCAACTCCAGAGACTCCTCCGTCGTCAACTCCAGAGACTCCTCCATCGTCAACTCCAGAGACTCCTCCATCGTCAACTCCAGAGACTCCTCCATCGTCAACTCCAGAGACTCCACCATCGTCAACTCCAGAGACTCCTCCATCGTCAACTCCAGAGACTCCTCCATCGTCAACTCCAGAGACTCCTTCATCGTCAACTCCAGAGACACCTCCATCGTCAACTCCAGAGACTCCTCCATCGTCAACTCCAGAGACTCCTCCATCGTCAACTCCAGAGACTCCTCCATCGTCAACTCCAGAGACTCCTCCATCGTCAACTCCAGAGACTCCTCCATCGTCAACTCCAGAGACTCCTCCATCGTCAACTCCAGAGACTCCTCCATCGTCAACTCCAGAGACTCCTCCATCGTCAACTCCAGAGACTCCACCATCGTCAACTCCAGTGACTCCTCCATCGTCAACTCCAGTGACTCCTCCATCGTCAACTCCAGAGACTCCTCCATCGTCAACTCCAGAGACTCCTCCATCGTCAACTCCAGAGACTCCTTCATCGTCAACTCCAGTGACTCCTTCATCGTCAACTCCAGAGACTCCTCCATCGTCAACTCCAGAGACTCCTCCATCGTCAACTCCAGAGACTCCTCCATCGTCAACTCCAGTGACTCCTCCATCGTCAACTCCAGAGACTCCTCCATCGTCAACTCCAGAGACTCCTTCATCGTCAACTCCAGAGACTCCTCCATCGTCAACTCCAGAGACTCCTTCATCGTCAACTCCAGTGACTCCTCCATCGTCAACTCCAGTGACTCCTCCATCGTCAACTCCAGAGACTCCTCCATCGTCAACTCCAGAGACTCCTCCATCGTCAACTCCAGAGACTCCTCCATCGTCAACTCCAGAGACTCCTCCATCGTCAACTCCAGAGACTCCTCCATCGTCAACTCCAGAGACTCCACCATCGTCAACTCCAGAGACTCCTCCATCGTCAACTCCAGTGACTCCTCCATCGTCAACTCCAGTGACTCCTTCATCGTCAACTCCAGTGACTCCTCCATCGTCAACTCCAGTGACTCCTTCATCGTCAACTCCAGAGACTCCTCCATCATCAACTCCAGAGATTCCTTCATCGTCAACTCCAGTGACTCCTCCATCGTCAACTCCAGAGACTCCTCCATCGTCAACTCCAGAGACTCCTCCATCGTCAACTCCAGAGACTCCTTCATCGTCAACTCCAGTGACTCCTTCATCGTCAACTCCAGAGACTCCTCCATCGTCAACTCCAGAGACTCCTCCATCGTCAACTCCAGAGACTCCTCCATCGTCAACTCCAGTGACTCCTCCATCGTCAACTCCAGAGACTCCTCCATCGTCAACTCCAGAGACTCCTTCATCGTCAACTCCAGAGACTCCTCCATCGTCAACTCCAGAGACTCCTTCATCGTCAACTCCAGTGACTCCTCCATCGTCAACTCCAGTGACTCCTCCATCGTCAACTCCAGAGACTCCTCCATCGTCAACTCCAGAGACTCCTCCATCGTCAACTCCAGAGACTCCTCCATCGTCAACTCCAGAGACTCCTCCATCGTCAACTCCAGAGACTCCTCCATCGTCAACTCCAGTGACTCCTCCATCGTCAACTCCAGTGACTCCTTCATCGTCAACTCCAGAGACTCCTCCATCGTCAACTCCAGTGACTCCTTCATCGTCAACTCCAGAGACTCCTCCATCATCAACTCCAGAGATTCCTTCATCGTCAACTCCAGTGACTCCTCCATCGTCAACTCCAGAGACTCCTCCATCGTCAACTCCAGAGACTCCTCCATCGTCAACTCCAGAGACTCCTCCATCGTCAACTCCAGAGACTCCTCCATCGTCAACTCCAGAGACTCCTCCATCGTCAACTCCAGAGACTCCTCCATCGTCAACTCCAGAGACTCCTCCATCGTCAACTCCAGAGACTCCTCCATCGTCAACTCCAGAGACTCCTTCATCGTCAACTCCAGTGACTCCTCCATCGTCAACTCCAGAGACTCCACCATCACTTACAGAGAGACCACCATCAGCTTCAGAACCTTCACCATCGACCACAGAGCCTTTGCTATCATCTACAGGGACTCTACCATCACCTACGGAGACTCCATCATCTCCCCCAGAGATTCCAGATTCATTGAGGAATATTTCTTCGACTAGCAACCCGACATCTGAAGATATTACAAACCTTACTAACACTTTGGATTCTTTCATCAGTAATCCAAATAACCTTCAGAGCAATGAGGTTGGTATCTGTTGTAGTCTACATACACAAAAAATGTAGACAATAAAATTTGTATAATATGTACAGTAACTGTACATATTATACAAATATAGTATAATTATAAATATAATTAATATAATAATAGTATTTCTGTGTACTGTTATGCAGTAAATAATGTGACAATACGTACAAGCCCTATATAAGTCCAAAACAGATACTGCATGTGTATGTAAACCAGCCAAATATCCACAGCACCACAAGGAGTAAGGCTCATGGTAACAGAAGTAAGAATAAGCGGAAAAATCCTCAGAAACGCACATACTCACAATTAAAGACAATTAACCATGAATATAGACAACAGGTACACAGTGGAAACTGTGGGAGATTTACCATGCATATTAATGTTTCATTTCAGTCCAGACAGATTGTGCTTGATGCAGTGGAAGTTTTATCATTGACAAGTAGCGATTCCATCAATAATACATCTGGAGTTAATGTTGAACAAACGTGAGTGGTTGATAAACAATTTAATATACCTAAGTTGCCTTTCATAATAACCAAATTCCTTATATACAGAATAACCAATTCTATCAATGCCTTAGTCACCAACACACCAGTGTCTCGTGGACAAATGACCACTATCAGAAGTTCTAGAGGAACTGCAGAGATTACTGTGTCTCGTCCAACAGTAGACACATTAAGGGACAATGGAGTACAGGTTATATCTCAGAATACCACTGTCAACCTACCTCCAGGTCTTGCCATGCAGATCTTTGGAAGTGGCTTAGGTGATGGAAATGCTAGATTTGCTGTGAGTA
The DNA here is from genome assembly GCA_964020155.1 of Chondrilla cf. caribensis. Taxonomy (NCBI): domain Eukaryota; kingdom Metazoa; phylum Porifera; class Demospongiae; order Chondrillida; family Chondrillidae; genus Chondrilla; species Chondrilla cf. caribensis. The sequence goes on from OZ026567.1 coordinate 1,046,646, forward strand.
CCTTTTCAAATCAAGATGGGAGATTCCCACCACAGGAATCGTTGTCCATTGGTACAAATCTGGTTGACATCTCCTTGCTGGATCAGAATGGAATTGTTCCTGTGTTCGATCTCAACAGGAACAATCGGGTCACCATTGAACTTCAGAGAAATGTAAGTATGCAAAGATATAAAGTATGTTTTCGATATTATCACATCATAGATACAAATTCCATTATTACTACATTGCTTCAATGTTTTGTCCCTGTCTAGTCCACAAATTTTGTTGATGGAAGGCAAATTTGTTCCTTTTGGGACGTGACTGTGTCAGACTGGAGTTCTGATGGTTGTGAAGTGATTTCTGTTACTGGAAATACTGTGACTTGTGCCAGTGACCATCTGACTATCTTTGGCTCTCTGGTGGTGAGTTGTGTGTGTGTGTGTGTGTGTGTGTGTGTGTGTGTGTGTGTGTGTGTGTGTGTGTGTACATGTACGTACGTTTTACTGTTTGTGTGTGTGTAGTGTGTAAGTGTGTAGGGGTGGGGATTGCTGCAGTCTGGAGCCCTTGATGGTCATTATGGTGCCATCACTCAGGGCTGTACCCCATCTTTCTTATCTCGTGGGTCTTGCAAGCCCACATATGAGTAACCTCTCTGCATGAGGGGGCCATGTGGTAGGGGTGTTGGGCAGGTGTCCCCACTGCCAATGGTCCCTTGTCCTGATGCCTCCTGCTGGCTCATCCCCTTGAATTGGGGGCCACATAACCAAAGTTGGCAGTGGTAAATACAAATACAAGAACAAGTGTGTGTGTGTTTGTGTGTGTGTGTGTGTGTGAGTGTGTGCATGTGTGCGTTATAGACATTGTGTATGTGCACCGATATACAATATATATATTATATACACACACACGCACACACATAAACATGTGTGTACATGCACACACACATGTATACACATGCACACACACAAGCAAACATGTGCGTACACACATGCACGCATACACACTATACAATTCATCTATTGCTCATTGTTGCACTGATATCTTCCTATTTAGGGCTCTTCTCCACCTGATGGTATCACTCCATTGGGTGCTGTACTGATTGCAGTTGGAGTGTTTATTGCTATTGTCCTGATTGTGGCTGGAGGAGTCATGCTGGGAGTGATGTGAGTTATCTTGTGTCCATAGAGCTATTACACTGAAGTGGGCTAATTTCAAATACGTATGTAAGCTCCTTGACATAAGCATGTTGTTCCAATATGTCATAAACATCTACTATGTGCATGGAACCACAGATATTTAATTTCCCACTTATTATAGATTATGGTATACTGTTGTGATGTGAATTTAAAGGAATGTCTGTATATACATTTTGTAGCTTCTATCGGAAGAAGAAAGAAGACAACGGAGTTATTCTCGCAAGTTTATAGTTTGTATAATTTTGTATTAACAGAGTACTATATAACATAGAGTATATAGACACAGAATACACATGAACAGAATCAGTATATATAGATCTAAACCTGTATATAACCCATCACATGATGTAAGTGGTATATTTACGTACACTCAGAGTCTAATGTAGTTCACACAAATTAGTACAATAATTGAATCAGTTGCAAAAAATGTAAATATGTCAGCTAAATCAAACATGAGGTGACACACTGGGTGAGACGGGCTCCCTCTTGGGCACCCTTCCCACCTGGAGTGTCACTCAGGTTGAAGTCAGATCGGGTTAAAAGTAGTACAGTTTGGGTTGGAATTCTACAAAATACACATGGGAAAAATTTTGCTATCCTCAACCATTTCATTATTGTGCATTCACACTTGTCTCCACTTTTACATACACCCCTTCACATACACCATAACAATGGATATACAAATTTAAATGTATACACACAATATGTATTATGTACATATAACATGTATTTGCATGTATTTGTTGTACATGCATGTACAATTTTTGTGGATGTACAGTGTCATATGCACATTAGTATTGAAACATAATGTAGGGGGGTTGGTGAGAAGAATGGGAAATTGGTTCTTGGGTGATAAAATCTCCTTCATTTCAGCTGTTCATCATCCTTCTTCATTATCTACTATGTACGTAGCTAAATTCATGTGTGGATTTAGCTATGGTGTAGAATTGAGGCTCTGTCAGTCTTAGAATTGAAAGAAGTATAATATATTACTTCAATTGACATACAGGTGGCATTTATGTTCCAAGTGTGTATAAAAATAAGTGTGTAGATATGTAAAAGTCTATAATATTATATGTGTGTGTGTCCGTGTGTGTGTGTGTGTGTGTGTGTGTGTGTGTGTGTGTGTGTTCGTCTGTGTATATTTGGTTTGTGTCCAAACACACATACAACGCATATATACACAGACAGGGGTGTGGGGAGTTGTGTGTGCACGTGCATGGGGGCTGTGTATTTTGTGAGGGGTGTCCATGTGTGGGAGTGTGGGTACAGGTGCATGTGCATGTATTCTAAACTTCCTCGGCTAATGAAATTGCTTTCATTTCAACTGTCCAGCATCCTTCTTCATTATCTACTATGTATGTAGCTAAATTGAGGAGAAATGAAAACACCTTGAAGCGGTGTTACCTGATCTGGATGCTTGTTGGGAGAAACTGTTTCAGTATGCTGTCAAAAGGAACTGAATATACTTGGTTGGGTTTGTTATGTTTGCTATGCAGTGAATGGATACACAATCCATGAGAATGGGCTTCATCACGTGTATATGTGTACACACACCCTCAACATCTCAAATACACACACACAGGCACAAATGAATACACACTCAAAATCGCCAACATGCGCACACAAACACATAGAATACATAACTGTACATTAGGCATATTACTCCTGGATCAGCTGCATTGTATCCAGCACTTTCATAGCTATAATATGCCATTTCAATCAACATACAGGTAGCATTTATGTTCCAAGTGTGTGATGTGCGTTGTGTGTGTATTAGTCTGTGTATATATGGGTACTAGGGTATGTGCGTCAAAGTACATTTGAGGGGTGAGCATGCATGTGTGTTGGTGTGGGTGCAGATGCATGTGCATGTATTCTAAACTTGCTTGGGTGATAAAATCTCTTTCATTTCAGCTGTTCATCATCCTTCTTCATTATCTACTATGTACGTAGCTAAATCGAGGAGAAATGTGAACACTTTCCAACAGTGTTACCTGTCCTGGATGCTTGTCCAGGGAAACTGTTTCGGTATGTTGTCAAAAGGAACTTAAAATTCTCCTTGTCTGGTTCGGTATGTTCGGTTTGCAGTGAATGGAAACCCAATCTATTAGATGGGAATATCTGTAATTATGAACCCTGACATGCACACGCGCACACACACACACACACACACACACACACACACACACACACACGAAAGCGCAAACACCCACACAAACACATATAATACATAGCATATTACTCCAGCAGTGCTGTATCCCGCAATGCTTCAAGTATTCAACAGCAAATTGGTCTATATAAATAGTTATTGGACTATGAGTTTATGAATAATCACTGTATACCCTATCATGTGTGGATTTAGCTATGGTGTAGAGGCTCTGTCAGTCTTAGAATTGAAATGAGTATAGTATGTTACTTCAATTGACATACAGGTGACTTTTATGTTCCAAGTGTGTATAAAAATAAGTGTGTAGATATGTAAAAGTCTATATATGTGTGTGTGTCCGTGTCCGTGTCCGTGTGTGTGTGTGTGTGTGTGTGTGTGTGTGTGTGTGTGTGTGTGTGTATTTGTCTGTGTATATTTGGTTTGTGTCCAAACACACACACAACGCATATATATTATACACAGACAAGGGTGTGGGGAGTTGTGTGTGCATGTGCATGGGGGCTGTGTATTTTGTGAGGGGTGTGCATGTGTGGGAGTGTGGGTACAGGTGCATGTGCATGTATTCTAAACTTGCTTGGGTGATAAAATCTCTTTCATTTCAACTGTTCATCATCCTTCTTCATTTCTACTATGTACGTAGCTAAATTGAGGAGAAATGAAAACACCTTGCAACAGTGTTACCTGCCCTGGATGCTTGTCTGGAGAAACTGTTTCAGTATGTTGTCAACAGGAACTGAATATATTTGGGTTTGTTATGTTTGCTATGCAGTGAATGGACACACAATCCATGAGAATGGGCTTCATCACGTGTATATATGTGTACACACAACTCAACTTCTCAAATACACACACACTTGCACACATACAAATGAATACACACTCAAAAGTGCCAACATGCGCACACAAACACATAGAATACATAACTGTACATTAGGCATAATCCAGCTGCATTGTATCCTGCACTTTCATAGCATTCAGCTGTAAATTGTTATGTACTATAATATACACAGTTATTGGACTTGAATGATGTCATGAATAATCACTGTATTGTTTATCATGTATGGAACTAGCTACAGTGTGGGATGGAGGTCCTGTCAGTCTTAGTATTGAAAGAGTATAATATGTCATTTCAATCAACATACAGGTAGCATTTATGTTCCAAGTGTGTGATGTATGTTGTGTGTGTATTAGTCTGTGTATATATGGGTAGGGTATGTGTTTCAAAGCACACACGCACACACAAACCTTATACGTATGCACAGACAGGAGTGTGGGGAGTTGAGTTGTGTGTGTGCACACACATAATGGTTGAGTATTATGTGAGGGGTGAGCATGTGTGTTGGTGTGGGTGCAGATGCATGTGCATGTATATGCTAAACTTGCTTGGCTAATAAAATAGCTTTCATTTCAACTGTTATCATCCTTCTTCATTATCTACTGTGTACATGGCTAAATTGAGGAGAAATGTGAACACCTTTCAACATTGTTACCTGACCTGGATGCTTGTCCGGAGAAAGTGTTTCAGTATGTTGTCAAAGGAACTGAAAATTCTCAGGGTTGGGTTGTTATGTTTGGTTTGCAGTGAATGGAAACCCAATCCATTAGATGGGAATATCTGTAATTATGAAGCCTGACATACACACACACACACACACACACACACACACACGCACGCACGCACGCACGCACGCACGCACATGGTCTCGAACACAACTGATAAATTATAGACAGGATCCATTGTCTTATTACCAAGTGTCAACGAGGTTAATCGTTCCGTCTCGAAGCGGAGTCAATAGTTGGTTACCCACGCACAGAATTGCGGTGGCTGCCAATATTGTTCGATTAGGTCATTTCTTGGTTACTTTGAACGCAAATGGTTCGTCGAACGAAGCGTTCAGCACTAAGTCGTCCCACCGATGGTAATGGGGCACTATCGCAGCATATATTAAAATGGCAAACTTAGACAAAGGTTACTGTGGATCACACGCACATCCGTGAAAAGAGCATTTATTTCGATTTCTTCCCGTCGATAAATTTCGGACTAAATCACTACTAAGTACCTTAAAACAATTCAAATAATAATTTTCAAACTTTTTTGCATCACGATTGTTCGATTTCTTTCGTCGAAGAGCAGGATTCGCCAATCCGTCGTTCGGGACACCAAATAGTCGGCCATCATGACGTCCATTTTGGAAGACATTTTATATGATGTCACTGAACTACGTCATTGATCACTATGAATACTATTAACAACCTCCATTCGCGTCTTTGCGTGTGTGGCGAACAATCGTTTGTAGAAATGTCAACATGCGGGAATTTTACAACCTCCGTCGAGCCGTAAAGGAAGTCGGAGGCTTGGCGGAGGTCATAAAATGTATAATCATGTTATTTTCTACATCCACGTCATACAATATGACTTCACATATGCACATTATGTCATAATATTATGTACATTGTCATTAAATATTATTGAAAATTTATTATAATATTAATACAAACATGTAATACTTATATTATCCAGTGTAATAATGATCAAATAAAATATACTGTATTCTTATAAGTTTTAACACTCCATTCCATTTCCTGTATTTCTTTTTCTTGTCAACCATCAATAATACAAAACAACTCTGTCTATGTCTATATATATATGTATGCATGCATGTATATAAGATTATGCCAAAGGACTGGGATCAAGGGGGCAAAGCCCTCCTTATTAAAACAAGTCATTTGAGTTGAGAAATTTGTGGGGCTTCCACCCCCACACTCAAATTACTTGGTGTCTTTGTTAGGTTCAGAATAACCTTTGCTGAAGTTATTAAGTTCGGCGGAGCTTCAGCGCACATATCCTAGCCCAATTTCTAATTGCCGGCGTTCGAAATCGGCCATCATTTATTCGCGCAATAAAAATTATAGCATAAATTAATTGTTGCAGCTATGAGTAGGAACACGTATTATATATATATATATATATATATATATATATATATATAACATACCAGAAGTCAAAATAAAAACAATATAGATCAATATATATAATATCTGTATAATATAACTGCATATCTATTCACTTAATTTGATGTGAACGTGTACACAGAGATGGATGCCTAAGAGGTGAATAACTGTCCAGAGATGATTCATGGGAATGTCTGTGGAGAAATTTGAAGCGAAATGAGGACTTGTTGAACATGTGAAGAGCATGTGATTTGTTATAAAAATAGTAACAAAATGGCAGCATCCTGTGACTGAGGAAGCCACACAGGGATAGCAATGAGAAAACCTCATTCCAACTTCATTCCAACTTGTGCTGTTGTGTGTGAGGGAGATCTATCAGTACGTGTTCACTGCATAGATACCTTTGATAAAAACATATCACGCCCCCAAAACACAGATCACACCCACAACCACAGCATGTCACTACTGTACTTGTTTGTCTGATTTCAGCTTCTGTCTTCTAACCATGTGCAGTGTGCATCTGTGCATGTAAAACGATAGATGGTGTACATTTTTATCATAATTGTAATAATATGTTTTCCTACGCGTGCCTGCAACAATGAATTTATATTGCGTGAAAGAAAGATGGCCGATTTCGAACGCCGACAAACAACCGACGTGCGCTGAAGTTCCTTTGAATGTAATAATTTCAGCGAAGGTTCTTCTGAACCCAGGAAAGTCACCCAAGTAATTCGAGTGTGGGGGAGGCAGCCCCACGAGTTTTTGAACTCGAATTACTTGTTGTGGAAGAATGTAATACAAAGATAATTATAGTGTACACATGTATGTTCACTGAATTGATATGTTTTAATTGCGATCTTGTCTGACTTCAGTCACCATTATGACACCTTGAATGGTGGTGTGTGTGTTTGTGTGTGTGTGTGTTGCGTGCATGTGTGCATGCGTGTACGCATGTGTGTGTGTGATGTGGGTACAGGTGCATGTGCATGTATTCTAAACTTGCTTGGCTAATGAAATAGCTTTCATTTCAACTGTCCAGCATCCTTCTTCATTATCTACTATGTACGTAGCTAAATTGAGGAGAAATGTGAACACCTTCCAACAGTGTTACCTGACCTGGATGCTTGTCCAGGCAAACTGTTTCAGTATGTTGTCAAAAGGAATTCAAAATTCTCAGAGTTGGTTTCAGTATGTTCGGTTTGCAGTGAATGGAAACACAATCCATTTGATGGGAATATCTGCAATTATGAAGCCTGACATGCACACACACACACACACACACACACACACACACACACACACACACACACACGCACACTTCTTCTTCTTCTTCTTCTTCTTCTGCTGTTTGCACTCCAACAAGCCTCAATAAGGGGGGAATGATACAGGCCAAAACATCCCAAGTCCATTAGTGTCTACTGGCACAGAAAGGCTTGTGATTTCGAAGTCCCTGAGCGTTGAAGGATTTCCCGCAGTGGTCGCACTGTGCTGTGGTCCGAGGGTCATGAATCTGGCGTTTGTGATTGACCAGGCCAGCCAGGTTGGAGGCTGTGAATGTGCAATTGGGATGGTCGCAGATCAACCCGGCAGAGGCAGTGGCAGAGTGCTTTTTCTTCCTCTCATCTTCCTTTTTGTCTTCCTTCTTTTCAAATTCTTCATTGATGATGTTGACAGACATCTCAACTATGCCATGCCAGGCAGATCTGTCCTGGGTAAGCTCTCGCCAGTCCTGTCCAATCCCAGACCTCACCAGATCCCGTTGGATCAAGTCATTCCAGCGACACTTCTGACCACCTACTGATCGGGCTCCCCCAGTAAGAGCACAGACCAGTAGCTGCTTTGGTAGACGAGAGTCGGGCATCCTAACGATGTGGCCAAGGAAGCGGAGGTGACGTGAGGAGAGCAGAGAGGAGAGTCGGTGTTGATGAGCCAGCTTGCGAATGGTGGTGTGACGCTTCATATCCCAGACGGAGATGCTCAGAATGATGCGAAGACAGCGCATGATGAAGCTTTGCAACTGGTGGATTTGTGGCTCCAACAGCACAACACATTCTGTACCATATAGCAGGGTGGGGAGAACAACAGAAGTGAACACACGAAACTTGGTTTGAGTCCTGATCTTCTTCTGGTACCAGAGGATGCGACTGAGGCTACCAAATGCCTGAGAGGCCTTGCATATCCTAGAGTTGACCTCCAGATCAGAGCCACAGTCATCCTGTACAATGCTTCCCAAGTACTGGAATCTGGTGACAGACTCAACAAGGGGTTGGTTGGGGGAAAGATGGATGGACGCAGGTTGTGGACACACACACACACACACATACACACACACACACACACAAACACATAGAATACATAGCATTATTCCAGTGGTGTTGTATCCTGCAATTCTATAAGCATTCAACTGCAAACTGTTGTGTACTACATACATAGTTATTGGACTTGGAGTTTATGAATAATTACTGTATGTTGTATTATGTGTGGAACTAGCTATAGTGTGGGATGGAGGTTCTTTTTGTATGTGTGTATTTGTGTGTGTATGTATGTGTGTGTTTGTGTGTGTTTGTGCAGATGCATGTGCTTGTATGCTAAACTTCCTCGGCTTATATAATCACTTTCATTTCAACTGTTCATCAACCTTCTTCATTATCTACTATGTACGTAGCTAAATCGAGGAGAAATGTGAACACCTTCCAACAGTGTTACCTGACCTGGATGCTTGTCTAGGGAAACTGTTTCAGTATGGAGAAACTGTTTCAGTATGTTGCCATTTGCCTGTGTAATATGTGTGTGTGTGTGTGTGTGTGTGTGTGCGAGCGAGCGAGCGAGTGTGTGTGGGTGTGGGTGCATGGGTGCAAATGTATGTGCTTGTATGCTAAACTTGCTTGGCTAATGAAATCTCTTTCATTTCAACTGTTCATCATCCTTCTTCATTACCTACTATGTACGTAGCTAAAGTGAGGAGAAATGTGAAACCTTCCAACAGTGTTACCTGATCAGGATGCTTGTCTGGAGAAACTGTTTCAGTATGTTGTCAAAAAGGAACTCAAAATTCTCAGGGTTGGGTTTGTTATGTTTGGTTTGCAGTGAATGGAAACCCAATCCATTTGATGGGAATATCTGTAATTATGAAGCCTGACATACACACACATACACACACATACACACACACACATACACACACACAAACACTTGAAAGCGCAAACACATATACATAGCATATTACCGCAGCAGTGTCGTATCCTGCAATCCTATAAGCATTCAACAGCAAATTGTTGTGTACTATATACATATCTATTGGACTTTGATTCTATGCATAATCGCTGGAACTAGCTACAGTGTCGGATTTAGGTTCTTTGTGTGTGTGTGTGTGTGTGTGTGTGTGTGTGTGTGTGTGTGTGTGTGTTTGTGTGTGCAGATGCATGTGCATGTATGCTGAACTTCCTTGGCTAATGAAATTGCTTTCAACTGTTCATCATCCTTCTTCAATACCTACTATGTAGGTAGCGAAATCGAGGAGAAATGAAAACACCTTGAAGCGGTGTTACCTGTCCCCGATGCTTGTCCAAGGAAACTGTTTCAGTATGTTGTTGAAAGGAACTCAGAATTCTCAGAATGGGTTTGTTATGTTTGGTTTGCAGTGAGTGGAAACCCAATCCATTAGATGGGAATATCTGTAATTATGAAGCCTGACATACACACACATGCATGCACGCACGGACACACACACACACACACATGCAGTCTCAACAGAACACAACTGATCAGTGGTATAAAGTATAGACAGGGTCCATTGTCTTATTACCAAGTGTCAGTGTGGTTAATTGTTTCCGTCCCGAAGCGGAGTCAATATTGGCATGTTGGTCACCACCGCACATAATTGCGGTGGCTGAAGCTGCAAATCACAACTTAAAAGGGGGGAATGTGCCAAACAAAATTAAACAGTCGTGGCATACCCATGGCCAGACAACGCCTTGTAGATCCTCTTGGTCAGCAATATTAAGGTTAACATACGGAAGATGATGCTGACACGTTGAATGATTCCAAAGGCTGTTGCTGCCTGCCCAAGGAACATTTTTAAATTTCCATCATCACTAGTGCCTTGCTTGAATCGATCTTTCGTGCTGCAAATTGCAAATGCACATGTGAAACCTTCCAACAGTGATACCTGACCTGGATGCTTGTCTTGAGAAACTGTTTCAGTATGTGTCAAAGGAACTTATGTGTTGTGTACTATATACGTACATATTTTTTGGTCTTTGAGTTTATGAATAAACACTGTATACTAAATCGTGTGGAACTAGCTACAGTGTACGTGGGATGGAGGCTCTTTGTGTGTGTGTGTGTGTGTGTGTGTGTGTGTGTGTGTGTGTGTGTGTGTGTGTGTGTGTGTGTGTGTGTGTGTGTGTGTGTGTATGTTTTTTGTGTGTGTGGTGTGTGCAGATGCATGTGCATCTATACTAAACTTCCTTGGCTAATAAAATCGCTTTCATTTCTACTGTTCATTATCCTTCTTCATTATCTACTATGTACATGGCTAATTTGAGGAGAAATGTGACCACCTTCCAACAGTGTTACCTGACCTGGATGCTTGTCCAGGGAAACTGTTTCAGTAGCTATGTTGTCAAAAGGAATTCAAAAATTCTCAGAGTTGGCTTTGTTATGTCCAGTTTGCAGTGAAGGGGAACCCAATCCATTAGATGGGAATATCTGTAATTATGAAGCCTGACATGCACACATGCACGCACGCACGCACACAGTTTCGAACACAACTGATCAGTGGTATATATTATACACAGGATCCGTTTTTCTTAATACCGAGTGTTGGCTAGGTTGTTTCCGTCCCGAAGAGAAGTCAATAGTTGTTAACCCACGCACAGAATTGCGGTGGGCGCCAATATTGTTCGATTAGGGAAGGTCTTTGAAGAAATGTGAAGTGAAATGAGGACTTTGAACATGTTGTGAAGAGCACGTGAGTTGTTGTAAAAATATTAATAAAATGGCAGCATCCTGTAACTGAGGAAGCCTTACTGAGATAACAATGAGAAAACTTCATTCCAATGTCATTCCAACTTGTGTTGTTGTGTGTGAGGGGAGGTCTATCAGCACATGTTCACTGTATAGATACCTTTGGTAAGAACACATTACACCCCCCCCCCCCCCAAAATACAGGTCACACACACAACCACAACATGTCACTAACACCACCTGTGCACATGTACACCCACACATGCACAAATACTATGCATGTACACCCACACATGCACAAATACTATGCATGTACAGTGTGTATCAGGTTTTGGCTCTCTACATCTGATTCTTCTCATGTCTGTGATTTTGTATGTCATTTTAATATATAATTTTGATCCTGAAGGTTGAGCTTGCTTCCACTCATATATTATAATACCATACATAGTGTGTATGGATATGATACAGCTATTAATACTGCATGTATGGATAAATTTAGTGAAGGTTTCAGTTGTAAAATACCTGAGCATAATTATGGATGTATGACAAGTCGAATGCAAAGGTATCACTAGTGTAATATTTTCAGCAAAGGTTATTTTAAATCTCAAAGAGATGCCGGCCCATGCAGATAATTCAATTATGGGGGTAGTGGCAGCAGAATATTATTAGGACAAATTACTTGTTTGTCTGATTTCAGCTTCTGTCTTAACCATGTACATGTGCATCTGTACATGTGTGTGCAGGTGAAATGATAGATGTGTACATTTTTGTGGAAGAATGTGGTACAAAGATATAGCATACACATGTATGTTCAATTAATTGACAATTTTTAATTAGGATTTTGTCTGGCTTCAGTCACCATTATGACACCTTGAATGGTGGTGGTGGTGTGTGTGTGTGTGTGTGTGTGTGTGTGTGTGTGTGTGTGTGTGTGTGTGTGTGTGTGTGTGTTTGTATGTGTGTGTGCATAAAGATGTTTGCCATATATTTTGGATTGTGGCAGGGAGGTCTCCATTTTGTGTAACCTGAGCTCATTCCTATTCTCACTTTATTTGCTGCAGTGACTATAAAAGTAATGTGCAGAAAACTCATGACCATCTTGTGTAATTCTGATGATCAAGAAAGAGTGTAGCACAAGGTTAGTTTAGTTCAGGTATATGCTATATTCTATTAATATTGATGGTGTGTCTGTAGAAATTGAACTAAGTGGATTAATATCAGTATTTGCCATAATGTAGAAATGCACATGATCAATTTCAGGATTTAATAAAATGTGTATGATATTTTTTGACAGATGAGGACTCTTTTTTCCGCACTCAATCTTATTCTTCTGTTCAATGTGGTTCATGGCACTTCTGAGGGAACTTCATCATATGCATCGGTGATGGCGATGTCCTCATCAGTGTTAGCTGAAGTGACCTCCTCCCAATCTGATGTATCGGAGACTCCTCTGTCATCAACTCCAGAGACTCCATCTCCTTCAATGACTGTTTATGAGACATCAGTTTTTCCCATTACCCCAACACCATCCGTAGCAGGTATGTTTATCTGTCTATCTATAATCATTAGTAGCAATCATTTATGTGAGATGGTGTAATTCTACATTCTATCACAACTAGTGTGTTTTGGAGACATGAACACTTTCTCTGGTGTAAACCTGGCATGGCCTTTAACTCCTGCTGGACAGACCTCAACCCTCTCTTGTCCTAACGGCAAAGGAAGTGCTACTAGGAAGTGTTCTGTGGATGGAGTGTGGGAACCGGCTTGTGTCTGTGACTGTTTGACTTGTTTCCCCCGGCTATTCTGTTATGTATGTGAAAACACCCAAATGACATTCTATCTCAACTGTGGTCGTGCAAGTTATATCAGTTTCTTTTCCTAATGTGTAGATTGGAAAAGCTATTAGACCATTGAACAAGCTAGTCCAATCTTTGCTTTGTACCATTGGTAATTCGAGCAACCTTCAGAACAATGAGGTTTGTCGAAATATGTTTGAGAGTACAGTCGGTGATAATGCATCGATAATATATTAACAGACTATGTACTATTCCTACCTGTACTTATTTAAAGTGTTATTGAGGAGGCTAATGAAGGCTAGATAATATACAGCTGCTCCAAATACATTTTCATTCAAAATGAATGTTTCTTTGTTAACTGATTGATCAAGCAGAAAGTGGTATGATAAATGAATTATTGTATCCCGTTAGTGAAGATATTTGTAGTACGTATATTCTACAATTAGCACAGCTGCACACGTATGTACATTACATACCAGAGGCCGTACCCATGCTGACTATTAACCCAAACCATCTGTATCCCTTCTGTAGCACACCCAGGAGGTTCTCGATCACAATTATTCCTGCTAGATACTGTATGATTAATCTGTATCATGTTTGTGATAGGAGTTCGATATTAATGCATCCAGTAACACATAATAAATAAACACAACACATTCATTCATACTTAAATTTGTACACACGCCAGTAATTGAATGGCATACAGATATTTGTAAGCTTGGAAACGTTAAAATTTCCATATTTCATTTCAGTCCAGACAGACTGTATTAGATGCAGTGGAGGTACTGTTAAATGCGAGCAGTGATTCTGTTGAGAATGCATCAGCACTCATCAATGGAACTATTGAACAAACGTAAGTTAATCCATGAATGACCAGTTCCATGTGTTGATGTTGTGGGTCTTGATGTAAGCTGGGCCTCAAATTTCACACAGGATAATGGATTCCCTAAATGCTATAGTCACCAACACACCAGTGGGTCCAGGGGAAAATGCAACCATCATTAGTTCTGGAGCAACTGTAGAGATCGTTGTGTCTCGTCCAACTGTAGACACTATAAATATTACAGGAATACAGATTGAGTCCCAAGGGACCTCTGTCAACCTACCCCCTGGTGCTGCTATGAAGATCTTAGGAAGCAGTTTAGGTGGTGGCAATGCTACATTAGCCGCAATAACCTTTACAAATGAGGACGGGACCTTCCAACCCCAAGATCCATCATTTTCACTTGGTAGCAATCTGGTTGACATCATCTTGGTAGATGAGAACGGAACTGTTCCTGTATCCAATCAAAGTGCGGACTGTAGGATCATGTTTGAACTCCAGAGAAATGTACGCGAGTGTTGTGTTTTGTGGATACACTCTGTGTACATTCACTCATGCAATGTAGTAGTACACTGTTGATTGTCATGTTATATAAATACATATTTTAGGATATGTCTAATGGATCACCAACCTGTTCCGTTTGGGATGTCTCCAAGCAAGACTGGAGTTCTGATGGTTGTGAAGTGATTAATGTGACTGCAAATTCTGTGAAATGTGCTTGCAGTCAGCTGGGTATCTTTGGCTCCCTGGTGGTGAGTAGTGTGTGTTTGTGAATGCGTGTGTGTGTGCATCCATCAAACAATGCACTTCAACCCAATGGCAAACAAGTTATTATTATAGTGCAGTTGTCAGTGGGTGAGATTATTATAATACCCCTAACCAAGTCACATTAAGAGGGTTAGGTGAGGTTATAGTATTGCATGCTGCAAGCCTACTGATTATCCATGTTTGATAAATCTGCAAATAATGTAAATCCAGGTGATTTTTATTCTCTTAATGAATACAATTCTGTTCTCTCCTTTCTGTGGTTGTACAAAGTTTATTTTATTTCCTAGGAAGTGACCTCCTCTCTATCAGATGTACCTGAGATAACATCTTCTTCATTAGTGATAGTCGAAGCGACCTCCACTCTATCAGATGAATCAGAGATGACATCTTCTTCATCAGTGTTAGTCGAAGTGACCTCCTCTCTATCAGATGAATCCGAGATGACATCTTCTTCATCAGTGTTAGTTGAAGTGTCCTCCTCCTCATCTGATGTACCTGAGACTGTTCCATCATTGACTCCGGAGCCTCCGCCATCATCCACTCTAGAGACTCCACAATCATCAACTCCAGAGACTCCATCCCCTTCAGTGACCATTTTTGAGACATCAGTTCCCACTTCCCCATCACCATCTGTAGCAGGTATGTTTATCTGTCCATTTATTCATTCATATGTAATCATATGCCATACTGATGTTACCTTGAGAGTTTTGTCTTCACCTTGCAACTAGTGTGTCCTGAAGAAACCAACACTACATCGGGTATCACTCTTACATGGCCTTCAACTCCTATTGGAGAGATCTCAACCCTCTCTTGTCCTAACACCGACGGGAATGCCACCAGGGTGTGTACTGAGGGAGGAGTATGGGAACAACCTTATGTTCAGGAATGTACTTGTCCGGAAGAAACCAACACAACATCGGGTATCACTCTTACATGGCCTTCAACTCCTATTGGAGAGATCTCAACCCTCTCTTGTCCTAACACCGACGGGAATACCACCAGAATTTGTACTGAGGGAGGAGTATGGGAACAACCTTATGTTCACGAGTGTACTTGTCCTGAAGAAACCAACACTACATCGGGTATCACTCTTACATGGCCTTCAACTCCTATTGGAGAGATCTCAACCCTCTCTTGCCCTAACACCGACGGGAATGCTACCAGGATGTGTACTGAGGGAGGAGTATGGGAACAACCTTATGTTCAGGAATGTACTTGTCCTGAAGAAACCAACACAACATCGGGTATCACTCTTACATGGCCTTCAACTCCCATTGGAGAGATCTCAAACCTCTCTTGTCCTAACACCGACGGGAATGCTACCAGGATGTGTACTGAGGGAGGAGTATGGGAACAACCTTATGTTCAGGAATGTACTTGTCCTGAAGAAACCAACACTACATCGGGTATCACTCTTACATGGCCTTCAACTCCTATTGGAGAGATCTCAACCCTCTCTTGTCCTAACACCGACGGGAATACCACCAGGATGTGTACTGAGGGAGGAGTATGGGAACAACCTTATGTTCAGGAATGTACTTGTCCTGAAGAAACCAACACAACATCGGGTATCACTCTTACATGGCCTTCAACTCCTATTGGAGAGATCTCAACCCTCTCTTGCCCTAACACCGACGGGAATGCTACCAGGATGTGTACTGAGGGAGGAGTATGGGAACAACCTTATGTTCAGGAATGTACTTGTCCTGAAGAAACCAACACAACATCGGGTATCACTCTTACATGGCCTTCAACTCCTATTGGAGAGATCTCAACCCTCTCTTGTCCTAACACCGACGGGAATGCTACCAGGATGTGTACTGAGGGAGGAGTATGGGAACAACCTTATGTTCAGGAATGTACTTGTCCTGAAGAAACCAACACAACATCGGGTATCACTCTTACATGGCCTTCAACTCCTATTGGAGAGATCTCAACCCTCTCTTGTCCTAACACCGACGGGAATGCCACCAGGAACTGTACTGTAGGAGGAGTATGGGAACAACCTTATGTTCAGGAGTGTACTTGTCCTGAAGAAACCAACACTACATCGGGTATCACTCTTACATGGCCTTCAACTCCTATTGGAGAGATCTCAACCCTCTCTTGTCCTAACACCGACGGGAATGCCACCAGAATTTGTACTGAGGGAGGAGTATGGGAACAACCTTATGTTCAGGAATGTACTTGTCCTGAAGAAACCAACACAACATCGGGTATCACACTTACATGGCCTTCAACTCCCATTGGAGAGATCTCAACCCTCTCTTGTCCTAACACCGACGGGAATGCTACCAGGATGTGTACTGAGGGAGGAGTATGGGAACAACCTTATGTTCAGGAATGTACTTGTCCTGAAGAAACCAACACAACATCGGGTATCACTCTTACATGGCCTTCAACTCCCATTGGAGAGATCTCAACCCTCTCTTGTCCTAACACCGACGGGAATGCCACCAGAATTTGTACTGAGGGAGGAGTATGGGAACAACCTTATGTTCACGAGTGTACTTGTCCTGAAGAAACCAACACAACATCGGGTATCACTCTGACATGGCCTTCAACTCCTATTGGAGAGATCTCAACCCTCTCTTGCCCTAACACCGACGGGAATGCTACCAGGATGTGTACTGAGGGAGGAGTATGGGAACAACCTTATGTTCAGGAATGTACTTGTCCTGAAGAAACCAACACAACATCGGGTATCACTCTTACATGGCCTTCAACTCCTATTGGAGAGATCACATCCCTCTCTTGTCCTAACACCGACGGGAATGCCACCAGAATTTGTACTGAGGGAGGAGTATGGGAACAACCTTATGTTCACGAGTGTACTTGTCCTGAAGAAACCAACACTACATCGGGTATCAGTCTTACATGGCCTTCAACTCCTATTGGAGAGATCTCAACCCTCTCTTGCCCTAACACCAACGGGAATGCTACCAGGATGTGTACTGAGGGAGGAGTATGGGAACAACCTTATGTTCAGGAATGTACTTGTCCTGAAGAAACCAACACAACATCAGGTATCACTCTTACATGGCCTTCAACTCCCATTGGAGAGATCTCAACCCTCTCTTGTCCTAACACCGACGGGAATACCACCAGGATGTGTACTGAGGGAGGAGTATGGGAACAACCTTATGTTCAGGAATGTACTTGTCCTGAAGAAACCAACACTACATCGGGTATCACACTTACATGGCCTTCAACTCCTATTGGAGAGATCTCAACCCTCTCTTGTCCTAACACCAACGGGAATGCCACCAGAATTTGTACTGAGGGAGGAGTATGGGAACAACCTTATGTTCAGGAATGTACTTGTCCTGAAGAAACCAACACAACATCGGGTATCACTCTTACATGGCCTTCAACTCCTATTGGAGAGATCTCAACCCTCTCTTGTCCTAACACCGACGGGAATGCCACCAGAATTTGTACTGAGGGAGGAGTATGGGAACAACCTTATGTTCACGAGTGTACTTGTCCTGAAGAAACCAACACTACATCGGGTATCACTCTTACATGGCCTTCAACTCCTATTGGAGAGATCTCAACCCTCTCTTGTCCTAACACCGACGGGAATGCCACCAGGAACTGTACTGAGGGAGGAGTATGGGAACAACCTTATGTTCAGGAATGTACTTGTCCGGAAGAAACCAACACAACATCGGGTATCACTCTTACATGGCCTTCAACTCCTATTGGAGAGATCTCAACCCTCTCTTGTCCTAACACCGACGGGAATACCACCAGAATTTGTACTGAGGGAGGAGTATGGGAACAACCTTATGTTCACGAGTGTACTTGTCCTGAAGAAACCAACACTACATCGGGTATCACTCTTACATGGCCTTCAACTCCTATTGGAGAGATCTCAACCCTCTCTTGCCCTAACACCGACGGGAATGCTACCAGGATGTGTACTGAGGGAGGAGTATGGGAACAACCTTATGTTCAGGAATGTACTTGTCCTGAAGAAACCAACACAACATCGGGTATCACTCTTACATGGCCTTCAACTCCCATTGGAGAGATCTCAAACCTCTCTTGTCCTAACACCGACGGGAATGCTACCAGGATGTGTACTGAGGGAGGAGTATGGGAACAACCTTATGTTCAGGAATGTACTTGTCCTGAAGAAACCAACACTACATCGGGTATCACTCTTACATGGCCTTCAACTCCTATTGGAGAGATCTCAACCCTCTCTTGTCCTAACACCGACGGGAATACCACCAGGATGTGTACTGAGGGAGGAGTATGGGAACAACCTTATGTTCAGGAATGTACTTGTCCTGAAGAAACCAACACAACATCGGGTATCACTCTTACATGGCCTTCAACTCCTATTGGAGAGATCTCAACCCTCTCTTGCCCTAACACCGACGGGAATGCTACCAGGATGTGTACTGAGGGAGGAGTATGGGAACAACCTTATGTTCAGGAATGTACTTGTCCTGAAGAAACCAACACAACATCGGGTATCACTCTTACATGGCCTTCAACTCCTATTGGAGAGATCTCAACCCTCTCTTGTCCTAACACCGACGGGAATGCCACCAGGAACTGTACTGTAGGAGGAGTATGGGAACAACCTTATGTTCAGGAGTGTACTTGTCCTGAAGAAACCAACACTACATCGGGTATCACTCTTACATGGCCTTCAACTCCTATTGGAGAGATCTCAACCCTCTCTTGTCCTAACACCGACGGGAATGCCACCAGAATTTGTACTGAGGGAGGAGTATGGGAACAACCTTATGTTCAGGAATGTACTTGTCCTGAAGAAACCAACACAACATCGGGTATCACACTTACATGGCCTTCAACTCCCATTGGAGAGATCTCAACCCTCTCTTGTCCTAACACCGACGGGAATGCTACCAGGATGTGTACTGAGGGAGGAGTATGGGAACAACCTTATGTTCAGGAGTGTACTTGTCCTGAAGAAACCAACACAACATCGGGTATCACTCTTACATGGCCTTCAACTCCTATTGGAGAGATCTCAACCCTCTCTTGTCCTAACACCGACGGGAATGCCACCAGAATTTGTACTGAGGGAGGAGTATGGGAGCAACCTTATGTTCACGAGTGTACTTGTCCTGAAGAAACCAACACAACATCGGGTATCACTCTGACATGGCCTTCAACTCCTATTGGAGAGATCTCAACCCTCTCTTGCCCTAACACCGACGGGAATGCTACCAGGATGTGTACTGAGGGAGGAGTATGGGAACAACCTTATATTCAGGAATGTACTTGTCCTGAAGAAACCAACACAACATCGGGTATCACTCTTACATGGCCTTCAACTCCTATTGGAGAGATCACATCCCTCTCTTGTCCTAACACCGACGGGAATGCCACCAGAATTTGTACTGAGGGAGGAGTATGGGAACAACCTTATGTTCACGAGTGTACTTGTCCTGAAGAAACCAACACTACATCGGGTATCAGTCTTACATGGCCTTCAACTCCCATTGGAGAGATCTCAACCCTCTCTTGCCCTAACACCAACGGGAATGCTACCAGGATGTGTACTGAGGGAGGAGTATGGGAACAACCTTATGTTCAGGAATGTACTTGTCCTGAAGAAACCAACACAACATCGGGTATCACTCTTACATGGCCTTCAACTCCCATTGGAGAGATCTCAACCCTCTCTTGTCCTAACACCGACGGGAATACCACCAGGATGTGTACTGAGGGAGGAGTATGGGAACAACCTTATGTTCAGGAATGTACTTGTCCTGAAGAAACCAACACTACATCGGGTATCACACTTACATGGCCTTCAACTCCTATTGGAGAGATCTCAAACCTCTCTTGTCCTAACACCAACGGGAATGCCACCAGAATTTGTACTGAGGGAGG
Organism: Chondrilla cf. caribensis; assembly: GCA_964020155.1. Lineage (NCBI taxonomy): Eukaryota > Metazoa > Porifera > Demospongiae > Chondrillida > Chondrillidae > Chondrilla > Chondrilla cf. caribensis. The sequence continues at coordinate 1,067,178 of OZ026567.1, forward strand.
AGTATGGGAACAACCTTATGTTCAGGAATGTACTTGTCCTGAAGAAACCAACACAACATCGGGTATCACTCTTACATGGCCTTCAACTCCTATTGGAGAGATCTCAACCCTCTCTTGTCCTAACACCGACGGGAATGCCACCAGAATTTGTACTGAGGGAGGAGTATGGGAACAACCTTATGTTCAGGAATGTACTTGTCCTGAAGAAACCAACACAACATCGGGTATCACTCTTACATGGCCTTCAACTCCTATTGGAGAGATCTCAACCCTCTCTTGCCCTAACACCGACGGGAATGCTACCAGGATGTGTACTGAGGGAGGAGTATGGGAACAACCTTATGTTCAGGAATGTACTTGTCCTGAAGAAACCAACACAACATCGGGTATCACTCTTACATGGCCTTCAACTCCTATTGGAGAGATCTCAACCCTCTCTTGTCCTAACACCGACGGGAATGCCACCAGAATTTGTACTGAGGGAGGAGTATGGGAACAACCTTATGTTCACGAGTGTACTTGTCCTGAAGAAACCAACACTACATCGGGTATCACTCTTACATGGCCTTCAACTCCTATTGGAGAGATCTCAACCCTCTCTTGTCCTAACACCGACGGGAATGCTACCAGGATGTGTACTGAGGGAGGAGTATGGGAACAACCTTATGTTCAGGAATGTACTTGTCCTGAAGAAACCAACACTACATCGGGTATCACTCTTACATGGCCTTCAACTCCTATTGGAGAGATCTCAACCCTCTCTTGTCCTAACACCGACGGGAATGCCACCAGGAACTGTACTGTAGGAGGAGTATGGGAACAACCTTATGTTCAGGAGTGTACTTGTCCTGAAGAAACCAACACTACATCGGGTATCACTCTTACATGGCCTTCAACTCCTATTGGAGAGATCTCAACCCTCTCTTGTCCTAACACCAACGGGAATGCCACCAGAATTTGTACTGAGGGAGGAGTATGGGAACAACCTTATGTTCAGGAATGTACTTGTCCTGAAGAAACCAACACAACATCGGGTATCACTCTTACATGGCCTTCAACTCCCATTGGAGAGATCTCAAACCTCTCTTGTCCTAACACCGACGGGAATGCTACCAGGATGTGTACTGAGGGAGGAGTATGGGAACAACCTTATGTTCAGGAATGTACTTGTCCTGAAGAAACCAACACTACATCGGGTATCACTCTTACATGGCCTTCAACTCCTATTGGAGAGATCTCAACCCTCTCTTGTCCTAACACCGACGGGAATGCCACCAGAATTTGTACTGAGGGAGGAGTGTGGGAACAACCTTATGTTCACGAGTGTACTTGTCCTGAAGAAACCAACACTACATCGGGTATCACTCTTACATGGCCTTCAACTCCTATTGGAGAGATCTCAACCCTCTCTTGCCCTAACACCGACGGGAATGCTACCAGGATGTGTACTGAGGGAGGAGTATGGGAACAACCTTATGTTCAGGAATGTACTTGTCCTGAAGAAACCAACACTACATCGGGTATCACTCTTACATGGCCTTCAACTCCTATTGGAGAGATCTCAACCCTCTCTTGTCCTAACACCGACGGGAATGCCACCAGGAACTGTACTGTAGGAGGAGTATGGGAACAACCTTATGTTCAGGAGTGTACTTGTCCTGAAGAAACCAACACTACATCGGGTATCACTCTTACATGGCCTTCAACTCCTATTGGAGAGATCTCAACCCTCTCTTGTCCTAACACCAACGGGAATGCCACCAGGATTTGTACTGAGGGAGGAGTATGGGAGCAACCTTATGTTCAGGAGTGTACTTGTCCTGAAGAAACCAACACTACATCGGGTATCACTCTTACATGGCCTTCAACTCCTATTGGAGAGATCTCAACCCTCTCTTGTCCTAACACCGACGGGAATGCTACCAGGATGTGTACTGTTGGAGGAGTATGGGAACAACCTTATGTTCAGGAATGTACTTGTCCTGAAGAAACCAACACTACATCGGGTATCACTCTTACATGGCCTTCAACTCCTATTGGAGAGATCTCAACCCTCTCTTGTCCTAACACCAACGGGAATGCCACCAGAATTTGTACTGAGGGAGGAGTATGGGAACAACCTTATGTTCAGGAATGTACTTGTCCTGAAGAAACCAACACAACATCGGGTATCACTCTTACATGGCCTTCAACTCCTATTGGAGAGATCTCAAACCTCTCTTGTCCTAACACCGACGGGAATGCTACCAGGATGTGTACTGAGGGAGGAGTATGGGAACAACCTTATGTTCAGGAGTGTACTTGTCCTGAAGAAACCAACACAACATCGGGTATCACTCTTACATGGCCTTCAACTCCTATTGGAGAGATCTCAACCCTCTCTTGTCCTAACACCGACGGGAATGCCACCAGAATTTGTACTGAGGGAGGAGTGTGGGAACAACCTTATGTTCACGAGTGTACTTGTCCTGAAGAAACCAACACTACATCGGGTATCACTCTGACATGGCCTTCAACTCCTATTGGAGAGATCTCAACCCTCTCTTGCCCTAACACCGACGGGAATGCTACCAGGATGTGTACTGAGGGAGGAGTATGGGAACAACCTTATGTTCAGGAATGTACTTGTCCTGAAGAAACCAACACAACATCGGGTATCACTCTTACATGGCCTTCAACTCCTATTGGAGAGATCTCAACCCTCTCTTGTCCTAACACCAACGGGAATGCCACCAGGATTTGTACTGAGGGAGGAGTATGGGAACAACCTTATGTTCAGGAATGTACTTGTCCTGAAGAAACCAACACAACATCGGGTATCACTCTGACATGGCCTTCAACTCCTATTGGAGAGATCTCAACCCTCTCTTGCCCTAACACTGACGGGAATGCTACCAGGATGTGTACTGAGGGAGGAGTATGGGAACAACCTTATGTTCAGGAATGTACTTGTCCTGAAGAAACCAACACAACATCGGGTATCACTCTTACATGGCCTTCAACTCCTATTGGAGAGATCTCAACCCTCTCTTGTCCTAACACCGACGGGAATGCCACCAGGAACTGTACTGTTGGAGGAGTATGGGAACAACCTTATGTTCAGGAATGTACTTGTCCTGAAGAAACCAACACAACATCGGGTATCACTCTTACATGGCCTTCAACTCCTATTGGAGAGATCTCAACCCTCTCTTGTCCTAACACCAACGGGAATGCCACCAGGATTTGTACTGAGGGAGGAGTATGGGAACAACCTTATGTTCAGGAATGTACTTGTCCTGAAGAAACCAACACAACATCGGGTATCACTCTTACATGGCCTTCAACTCCTATTGGAGAGATCTCAACCCTCTCTTGTCCTAACACCAACGGGAATGCCACCAGGATTTGTACTGAGGGAGGAGTATGGGAACAACCTTATGTTCAGGAATGTACTTGTCCTGAAGAAACCAACACAACATCGGGTATCACTCTTACATGGCCTTCAACTCCTATTGGAGAGATCTCAACCCTCTCTTGCCCTAACACTGACGGGAATGCTACCAGGATGTGTACTGAGGGAGGAGTATGGGAACAACCTTATGTTCAGGAATGTACTTGTCCTGAAGAAACCAACACAACATCGGGTATCACTCTTACATGGCCTTCAACTCCTATTGGAGAGATCTCAACCCTCTCTTGTCCTAACACCGACGGGAATGCCACCAGGAACTGTACTGTTGGAGGAGTATGGGAACAACCTTATGTTCAGGAATGTACTTGTCCTGAAGAAACCAACACAACATCGGGTATCACTCTTACATGGCCTTCAACTCCTATTGGAGAGATCTCAACCCTCTCTTGTCCTAACACCGACGGGAATGCCACCAGGATTTGTACTGAGGGAGGAGTATGGGAACAACCTTATGTTCAGGAATGTACTTGTCCTGAAGAAACCAACACAACATCGGGTATCACTCTTACATGGCCTTCAACTCCTATTGGAGAGATCTCAACCCTCTCTTGTCCTAACACCGACGGGAATGCCACCAGAATTTGTACTGAGGGAGGAGTATGGGAACAACCTTATGTTCAGGAATGTACTTGTCCTGAAGAAACCAACACTACATCGGGTATCACTCTTACATGGCCTTCAACTCCCTTTGGAGAGATCTCAACCCTCTCTTGTCCTAACACCGACGGGAATGCTACCAGGATGTGTACTGAGGGAGGAGTATGGGAACAACCTTATGTTCAGGAGTGTACTTGTCCTGAAGAAACCAACACAACATCGGGTATCACTCTGACATGGCCTTCAACTCCTATTGGAGAGATCTCAACCCTCTCTTGTCCTAACACCGACGGGAATGCTACCAGGATGTGTACTGAGGGAGGAGTATGGGAACAACCTTATGTTCAGGAATGTACTTGTCCTGAAGAAACCAACACAACATCGGGTATCACTCTTACATGGCCTTCAACTCCTATTGGAGAGATCTCAAACCTCTCTTGTCCTAACACCGACGGGAATGCTACCAGGATGTGTACTGTGGGAGGAGTATGGGAACAACCTTATGTTCAGGAGTGTACTTGTCCTGAAGAAACCAACACAACATCGGGTATCACTCTTACATGGCCTTCAACTCCTATTGGAGAGATCTCAACCCTCTCTTGTCCTAACACCGACGGGAATGCCACCAGAATTTGTACTGAGGGAGGAGTATGGGAACAACCTTATGTTCAGGAATGTACTTGTCCTGAAGAAACCAACACAACATCGGGTATCACTCTTACATGGCCTTCAACTCCCATTGGAGAGATCTCAACCCTCTCTTGTCCTAACACCGACGGGAATGCTACCAGGATGTGTACTGAGGGAGGAGTATGGGAACAACCTTATGTTCAGGAATGTACTTGTCCTGAAGAAACCAACACAACATCGGGTATCACTCTTACATGGCCTTCAACTCCTATTGGAGAGATCTCAACCCTCTCTTGCCCTAACACCGACGGGAATGCTACCAGGATGTGTACTGAGGGAGGAGTATGGGAACAACCTTATGTTCAGGAGTGTACTTGTCCTGAAGAAACCAACACTACATCGGGTATCACTCTTACATGGCCTTCAACTCCCATTGGAGAGATCTCAACCCTCTCTTGTCCTAACACCGACGGGAATGCCACCAGGAACTGTACTGTAGGAGGAGTATGGGAACAACCTTATGTTCAGGAATGTACTTGTCCTGAAGAAACCAACACATCATCGGGTATCACTCTTACATGGCCTTCAACTCCTATTGGAGAGATCTCAACCCTCTCTTGTCCTAACACCGATGGGAATGCCACCAGGATGTGTACTGTTGGAGGAGTATGGGAACAACCTTATGTTCAGGAATGTACTTGTTTTGAAGAAACCAACACAACATCGGGTATCACTCTTACATGGCCTTCAACTCCCATTGGAGAGATCTCAACCCTCTCTTGTCCTAACACCGACGGGAATGCTACCAGGATGTGTACTATGGGAGGAGTATGGGAACAACCTTATGTTCAGGAATGTACTTGTCCTGAAGAAACCAACACAACATCGGGTATCACTCTTACATGGCCTTCAACTCCTATTGGAGAGATCTCAACCCTCTCTTGTCCTAACACCGACGGGAATGCCACCAGAATTTGTACTGAGGGAGGAGTATGGGAACAACCTTATGTTCAGGAATGTACTTGTCCTGAAGAAACCAACACTACATCGGGTATCACTCTTACATGGCCTTCAACTCCCATTGGAGAGATCTCAACCCTCTCTTGTCCTAACACCGACGGGAATGCCACCAGGAACTGTACTGTAGGAGGAGTATGGGAACAACCTTATGTTCAGGAATGTACTTGTCCTGAAGAAACCAACACATCATCGGGTATCACTCTTACATGGCCTTCAACTCCTATTGGAGAGATCTCAACCCTCTCTTGTCCTAACACCGATGGGAATGCCACCAGGATGTGTACTGTTGGAGGAGTATGGGAACAACCTTATGTTCAGGAATGTACTTGTTTTGAAGAAACCAACACAACATCGGGTATCACTCTTACATGGCCTTCAACTCCCATTGGAGAGATCTCAACCCTCTCTTGTCCTAACACCGACGGGAATGCTACCAGGATGTGTACTATGGGAGGAGTATGGGAACAACCTTATGTTCAGGAATGTACTTGTCCTGAAGAAACCAACACAACATCGGGTATCACTCTTACATGGCCTTCAACTCCTATTGGAGAGATCTCAACCCTCTCTTGTCCTAACACCGACGGGAATGCCACCAGAATTTGTACTGAGGGAGGAGTATGGGAACAACCTTATGTTCAGGAATGTACTTGTCCTGAAGAAACCAACACTACATCGGGTATCACTCTGACATGGCCTTCAACTCCCATTGGAGAGATCTCAACCCTCTCTTGCCCTAACACCGACGGGAATGCTACCAGGATGTGTACTGTGGGAGGAGTATGGGAACAACCTTATGTTCAGGAATGTACTTGTCCTGAAGAAACCAACACAACATCGGGTATCACTCTTACATGGCCTTCAACTCCCATTGGAGAGATCTCAACCCTCTCTTGTCCTAACACCGACGGGAATGCTACCAGGAACTGTACTGTTGGAGGAGTATGGGAACAACCTTATGTTCAGGAATGTACTTGTCCTGAAGAAACCAACACAACATCGGGTATCACTCTTACATGGCCTTCAACTCCTATTGGAGAGATCTCAACCCTCTCTTGTCCTAACACCGACGGGAATGCCACCAGGATGTGTACTGAGGGAGGAGTATGGGAACAATCTTATGTTCAGGAATGTACTTGTCCTGAAGAAACCAACACAACATCGGGTATCACTCTTACATGGCCTTCAACTCCTATTGGAGAGATCTCAACCCTCTCTTGTCCTAACACCGACGGGAATGCTACCAGGATGTGTACTGAGGGAGGAGTATGGGAACAACCTTATGTTCAGGAATGTACTTGTCCTGAAGAAACCAACACTACATCGGGTATCACTCTTACATGGCCTTCAACTCCCATTGGAGAGATCTCAACCCTCTCTTGTCCTAACACCGACGGGAATGCTACCAGGATGTGTACTGAGGGAGGAGTATGGGAACAACCTTATGTTCAGGAGTGTACTTGTCCTGAAGAAACCAACACAACATCGGGTATCACTCTGACATGGCCTTCAACTCCTATTGGAGAGATCTCAACCCTCTCTTGTCCTAACACCGACGGGAATGCTACCAGGATGTGTACTGAGGGAGGAGTATGGGAACAACCTTATGTTCAGGAGTGTACTTGTCCTGAAGAAACCAACACAACATCGGGTATCACTCTTACATGGCCTTCAACTCCTATTGGAGAGATCTCAAACCTCTCTTGTCCTAACACCGACGGGAATGCTACCAGGATGTGTACTGAGGGAGGAGTATGGGAACAACCTTATGTTCAGGAATGTACTTGTCCTGAAGAAACCAACACAACATCGGGTATCACTCTTACATGGCCTTCAACTCCTATTGGAGAGATCTCAACCCTCTCTTGTCCTAACACCGACGGGAATGCCACCAGAATTTGTACTGAGGGAGGAGTATGGGAACAACCTTATGTTCAGGAATGTACTTGTCCTGAAGAAACCAACACAACATCGGGTATCACTCTTACATGGCCTTCAACTCCCATTGGAGAGATCTCAACCCTCTCTTGTCCTAACACCGACGGGAATGCTACCAGGATGTGTACTGAGGGAGGAGTATGGGAACAACCTTATGTTCAGGAATGTACTTGTCCTGAAGAAACCAACACAACATCGGGTATCACTCTTACATGGCCTTCAACTCCTATTGGAGAGATCTCAACCCTCTCTTGCCCTAACACCGACGGGAATGCTACCAGGATGTGTACTGAGGGAGGAGTATGGGAACAACCTTATGTTCAGGAATGTACTTGTCCTGAAGAAACCAACACTACATCGGGTATCACTCTTACATGGCCTTCAACTCCCATTGGAGAGATCTCAACCCTCTCTTGTCCTAACACCGACGGGAATGCCACCAGGAACTGTACTGTAGGAGGAGTATGGGAACAACCTTATGTTCAGGAATGTACTTGTCCTGAAGAAACCAACACATCATCGGGTATCACTCTTACATGGCCTTCAACTCCTATTGGAGAGATCTCAACCCTCTCTTGTCCTAACACCGATGGGAATGCCACCAGGATGTGTACTGTTGGAGGAGTATGGGAACAACCTTATGTTCAGGAATGTACTTGTTTTGAAGAAACCAACACAACATCGGGTATCACTCTTACATGGCCTTCAACTCCCATTGGAGAGATCTCAACCCTCTCTTGTCCTAACACCGACGGGAATGCTACCAGGATGTGTACTATGGGAGGAGTATGGGAACAACCTTATGTTCAGGAATGTACTTGTCCTGAAGAAACCAACACAACATCGGGTATCACTCTTACATGGCCTTCAACTCCTATTGGAGAGATCTCAACCCTCTCTTGTCCTAACACCGACGGGAATGCCACCAGAATTTGTACTGAGGGAGGAGTATGGGAACAACCTTATGTTCAGGAATGTACTTGTCCTGAAGAAACCAACACTACATCGGGTATCACTCTTACATGGCCTTCAACTCCCATTGGAGAGATCTCAACCCTCTCTTGCCCTAACACCGACGGGAATGCTACCAGGATGTGTACTGTGGGAGGAGTATGGGAACAACCTTATGTTCAGGAATGTACTTGTCCTGAAGAAACCAACACAACATCGGGTATCACTCTTACATGGCCTTCAACTCCTATTGGAGAGATCTCAACCCTCTCTTGTCCTAACACCGACGGGAATACCACCAGGATGTGTACTGAGGGAGGAGTATGGGAACAACCTTATGTTCAGGAGTGTACTTGTCCTGAAGAAACCAACACTACATCGGGTATCACTCTTACATGGCCTTCAACTCCTATTGGAGAGATCTCAACCCTCTCTTGTCCTAACACCGACGGGAATGCTACCAGGATGTGTACTGTTGGAGGAGTATGGGAACAACCTTATGTTCAGGAATGTACTTGTCCTGAAGAAACCAACACTACATCGGGTATCACTCTTACATGGCCTTCAACTCCTATTGGAGAGATCTCAACCCTCTCTTGTCCTAACACCGACGGGAATGCCACCAGGATGTGTACTGAGGGAGGAGTATGGGAACAACCTTATGTTCAGGAGTGTACTTGTCCTGAAGAAACCAACACTACATCGGGTATCACTCTTACATGGCCTTCAACTCCTATTGGAGAGATCTCAACCCTCTCTTGCCCTAACACTGACGGGAATGCTACCAGGATGTGTACTGTGGGAGGAGTATGGGAACAACCTTATGTTCGGGAATGTACTTGTCCTGAAGAAACCAACACTACATCGGGTATCACTCTTACATGGCCTTCAACTCCTATTGGAGAGATCTCAACCCTCTCTTGTCCTAACACCAACGGGAATGCCACCAGGATGTGTACTGTGGGAGGAGTATGGGAACAATCTTATGTTCACGAGTGTACTTGTCTTGAAGAAACCAACACTACATCAGGTATCACTCTTACATGGCCTTCAACTCCTATTGGAGAGATCTCAACCCTCTCTTGTCCTAACACCGACGGGAATGCTACCAGGATGTGTACTGAGGGAGGAGTATGGGAACAACCTTATGTTCAGGAATGTACTTGTCCTGAAGAAACCAACACTACATCGGGTATCACACTTACATGGCCTTCAACTCCCATTGGAGAGATCTCAACCCTCTCTTGCCCTAACACCGACGGGAATGCCACCAGAATTTGTATTGAGGGAGGAGTATGGGAACAACCTTATGTTCAGGAATGTACTTGTCCTGAAGAAACCAACACAACATCGGGTATCACTCTTACATGGCCTTCAACTCCCATTGGAGAGATCTCAACCCTCTCTTGTCCTAACACCGACGGGAATGCCACCAGAATTTGTACTGAGGGAGGAGTATGGGAACAACCTTATGTTCAGGAGTGTACTTGTCCCGAAGAAACCAACACAACATCGGGTATCACTCTTACATGGCCTTCAACTCCTATTGGAGAGATCTCAACCCTCTCTTGTCCTAACGCCGACGGGAATGCCACCAGGATGTGTACTGTTGGAGGAGTATGGGAACAACCTTATGTTCACGAGTGTACTTGTCCTGAAGAAACCAACACTACATCGGGTATCACTCTTACATGGCCTTCAACTCCTATTGGAGAGATCTCAACCCTCTCTTGTCCTAACACCGACGGGAATGCCACCAGGATTTGTACTGTAGGAGGAGTATGGGAACAACCTTATGTTCAGGAATGTACTTGTCCTGAAGAAACCAACACTACATCGGGTATCACTCTTACATGGCCTTCAACTCCTATTGGAGAGATCACATCCCTCTCTTGCCCTAACACCGACGGGAATGCCACCAGGATTTGTACTGTAGGAGGAGTATGGGAACAACCTTATGTTCAGGAGTGTACTTGTCCCGAAGAAACCAACACAACATCGGGTATCACTCTGACATGGCCTTCAACTCCTATTGGAGAGATCTCAACCCTCTCTTGTCCTAACGCCGACGGGAATGCCACCAGGATGTGTACTGTGGGAGGAGTATGGGAACAACCTTATGTTCACGAGTGTACTTGTCCTGAAGAAACCAACACTACATCGGGTATCACTCTTACATGGCCTTCAACTCCTATTGGAGAGATCTCAACCCTCTCTTGTCCTAACACCGACGGGAATGCCACCAGGATTTGTACTGTAGGAGGAGTATGGGAACAACCTTATGTTCAGGAATGTACTTGTCCTGAAGAAACTAACACTACATCGGGTATCACTCTGACATGGCCTTCAACTCCTATTGGAGAGATCTCAACCCTCTCTTGTCCTAACACTGACGGGAATACCACCAGGATGTGTACTGAGGGAGGAGTATGGGAACAACCTTATGTTCAGGAATGTACTTGTCCTGAAGAAACCAACACAACATCGGGTATCACTCTTACATGGCCTTCAACTCCTATTGGAGAGATCTCAACCCTCTCTTGTCCTAACACTGACGGGAATGCTACCAGGATGTGTACTGAGGGAGGAGTATGGGAACAACCTTATGTTCAGGAGTGTACTTGTCCTGAAGAAACCAACACAACATCGGGTATCACTCTTACATGGCCTTCAACTCCTATTGGAGAGATCTCAACCCTCTCTTGTCCTAACGCCGACGGGAATGCTACCAGGATTTGTTCTGTGGGAGGAGTATGGGAACAACCTTATGTTCAGGAATGTACTTGTCCTGAAGAAACCAACACAACATCGGGTATCACTCTTACATGGCCTTCAACTCCCATTGGAGAGATCTCAACCCTCTCTTGTCCTAACACCGACGGGAATACCACCAGGATGTGTACTGTTGGAGGAGTATGGGAACAACCTTATGTACAGGAATGTACTTGTCCTGAAGAAACCAACACTACATCGGGTATCACTCTTACATGGCCTTCAACTCCTATTGGAGAGATCACAACCCTCTCTTGTCCTAACACCGACGGGAATGCTACCAGGATTTGTTCTGTGGGAGGAGTATGGGAACAACCTTATGTTCAGGAATGTACTTGTCCTGAAGAAACCAACACTACATCGGGTATCACTCTTACATGGCCTTCAACTCCTATTGGAGAGATCTCAACCCTCTCTTGTCCTAACACCGACGGGAATGCCACCAGGATGTGTACTGTTGGAGGAGTATGGGAACAACCTTATGTTCAGGAGTGTACTTGTCCTGAAGAAACCAACACTACATCGGGTATCACCCTTACATGGCCTTCAACTCCCATTGGAGAGATCTCAACCCTCTCTTGCCCTAACACCGATGGGAATGCTACCAGGATGTGTACTGTGGGAGGAGTATGGGAGCAACCTTATGTTCACGAGTGTACTTGTCCTGAAGAAACCAACACTACATCGGGTATCACTCTTACATGGCCTTCAACTCCAATTGGAGAGACCTCAACTCTCTCTTGTCCTAACACTGACGGGAATGCTACCAGGATTTGTTCTGTGGGAGGAGTATGGGAACAACCTTATGTTCAGGAATGTACTTGTCCTGAAGAAACCAACACTACATCGGGTATCACTCTTACATGGCCTTCAACTCCTATTGGAGAGATCTCAACCCTCTCCTGTCCTAACACCGACGGGAATGCCACCAGGATGTGTACTTTTGGAGGAGTATGGGAACAACCTTATGTTCACGAGTGTACTTGTCCTGAAGAAACCAACACTACATCGGGTATCACTCTTACTTGGCCTTCAACTCCTATTGGAGAGATCTCAACCCTCTCTTGCCCTAACACCGACGGGAATGCCACCAGGATGTGTACTTTGGGAGGAGTATGGGAACAACCTTATGTTCAGGAATGTACTTGTCCTGAAGAAACCAACACTACATCGGGTATCACTCTTACATGGCCTTCAACTCCTGTTGGTCAGACTGTAGTCCTCTCTTGTCCTAACACCAACGGAAGTGCTATTAGGAACTGTTCTGTGGAGGGAGTGTGGGAACAACCTTCTGTGTGTGACTGCTTGACTCAGCAAATTTCTCAGCAACTCTGTAATGTATGTGACTACATCCCTTCTCTCTGTACTGTGGTTGTACTCATGTTGTTGGTCCCTTCTCTCCCCTGTGTGTAGAATCCAGAGGACACTGTATCAGTACTGATGAATATTTCTACTTCAAATGGTAGCTTGACCAGTGAAGAAGTAATTAATATTGCCGAGAGTGTAAATTCTCTCACCAGTGATCCAAGCAACCTTCAAAGCAATGAGGTTTGTTTCTGACAACATTATCGCACTGTACTGTACTGCTTGTGAATGTCATTTTCAGAGATTGTAGGACTTTAAGTTGTACAGGCAGTACTACTTGCTCAGTAAGTACCTTAAGGGGTACATTGAATTTGTTCATTTTTCAGAGGTATTTACGAACAGTATTGGTTGATATAGTGTACATGAGCTAAAGACTGAGTGAAAAGTATGTGTATGGACTAGACAAGACACTTGCAAAACATGTTGCAGCACTGTAATTATTCTAATGAATGACACTTAATTTGGTCTGTCAGTAATGGTGATTATACTTTCTTTCATCTACACAAACGTGCAATGCCATATGTGAGGGTATATTTGTGTGTAACCCATGATGTATAAAGTTCTCTGTCAATCTTAGTCTGAACTTTAACCATGATTCAGTGCTGATTGTTAAGTCAGGAACCAATGTCTTCAATTAATAACACATTGAGTACACATTAGAGTGCATGACATAGAGTCATTTAATTAGAGTAGTGAATCACTTAGAGAATACAATTGTCACTAGACTAGAACTAGACTAGATAGACTAACTATTACAACAACAGCATGCAGTATAAGTACACCACCTATTAATAGTAACATGACATAGTCTATGATCGTACAGACTAGTCTAATAAGGATGAAGTAAATGTGTTGTTCCTACTGCTTGGGGTTATAATCAAGAGAGAGGACTAGTCACCACTACACCTAAAACCATACAAGCCTTGTGAATCACCAGGGTGATTCCATTTACGTATTTTAGTCTTTCTTACATGTAGTATATATGTACTACCTATCCCTTATTGACAAGGGTAAAAAGTGGTTCACCACAAGCCATGTTTTCAAATCAATGCAAGTGATAATGTTTCTCCTAATTCCAAGGCACAGCCTTTCTACAGTGTCTCATGTGACACATGGGGTATGTACTGTAGAGGGGTTTTGGACTCATTGCATTCCTTACCATAATCTTATCCTGCATGTACATGTACTCAATTTCATATCTAAAGTTCCTACATATCAAGCAATCACTTGATAACATTTTCATAATTAAACTTAAGAGCACACACGTGCAATGCTTACTTTTGGATTGTATTTGTATCAATCGTATAAAATAGTTGTGTCTTTTGTTCCAGACCAGACAAGTGGTGTTGGATACAGTAGGAACCATATTAACTGCTGGAGAAAACCCCGTTGATGGACCTCCATTGGAAGAAGTGTTAGTTAATAAATGAAATGAAAATGGCTCCCTGTGACTTGATATTAACAGATTTGGTAACATACAATTTGATACAGAATTCCTAATTGGCTAAATGCTATAGCCAACAACACACCAGTGGAACCTGGAGGGATGACAACCATTACAAGTCCTGGAGGGACTGCAGAGATTGTTGTGACTCGTCCAACAGTGGGCACCTTAAGGACCATGGGATTAAGGGTTGGAATGCAGGGTACCACTGCCAACCTACCTCCGGGTCTTGCCATGCAGGTCTTTGGGAGCGGTTTAGGTGGTGGAAATGCTAGAGCATCTGTGACCACCTTTTCAGATGTTGGCAGTTTATTCAAATCCCGAAATCCATTATCCTCACTGGGTAGCAGAGTGTTTGACATCTCCTTACTGGATGAGAATGGACCCGTTCGTGTCTCTAATCTGAACCTGACCAATAGATTCATGTTTGAACTTCAGAGAATTAATAGTGTAAGTTTGTGTTATTGGATACTTATTGGATTGTTACTGGAGTGGTCCCAGTATCTGGTTGTAGAGTATAACATTGTATAGATATCTCACAAATTTTGTCCTACTGAAGATAAATTTAGTACTTGCACAAGAATCAACTAATGTCCAATAATAACACTTTTGTCTACGTCTGAAGTCTATGTGTTATCAGTGGTTCAATGTTATTGTGAAATTTTATGATACATTGCATTCTTCTATGTAGGTTGACAATCAATCAATGGTGTCTTGTGTATTTTGGAATGTAACGGAACAAGACTGGAGTTCTGATGGTTGTGAAGTGGTTAATGAGACTGCAAACGTAGTGTTTTGTGCTTGTAGCCATCTGACTACCTTCGGCTCCCTGTCGGTGAGCAGTGTGTGTGTGTGTGTGTGTGTGTGTGTGTGTTTTATGTGCAATACCATGTGTGTGCTGTGTTTTTTGTATGTGTTTGTTGTGTTCATGTGCAAATTTTGTGTTGGACAATGTGTGAATTTGTGGTTTGTGTATTAATTTTGTATGGGAGTTTATATGCATGGTTTTGGTTGCGTACATGTGTGACACTCCTGAGCACTATCATGGAGTGTTAAAATGTTTGACTGGTTGGCAAACAGTTGTTTGTTTCGATATTTTCAGTAACTTTGTATGCACAGGAATCCACTTGATCTCTGTACTTTGTTTGCAAGTGTGTCAATTCCTCCTCTTCCTTGTGTACAGACTCCCATGTCCAATGCATCAACTTCAATAGGTAAATATATTATGTGTATGTTTTAATTACTGTATTTCATTCTAGTATGATGTGAAATGTATGCATAACTGTATGATATGAAATCTTGTTTGTATACGCTGTATTTTCAACAATTGTTTCAATCATTGACTTCTATAGGTAAATGTAAGATGTGTATGTTCTAATTACTGCAATACATTCTAGTTTATATGACAGAGTCAAAGTAGTAGGTTATCTTGTTTGTACATTATACCATAATCACAACAATTCGTCTATTGATTGTCCAGAGCCTCCATCATTGACTACAGAAACTTCCCCATTGACTACGGAGACTCTACCATTGACTACAGAGCCTCCTACAGAGACTCTACCACCAACTACAGAGCCACTTACAGAGACTCCTCCACCAACTACAGAGCCTCCGACAGAGACTCCTCCACCAACTACAGAACCCTCTACAGAGACTCCGCAACCAACTACAGAGCCTCCTATAGAGACTCCATTACCAACTACAGAACCTTCTCCGCCACCAACTACAGAGCTTCCTACAGAGACTCCACAACCAACTACAGAGCTTCCTACAGAGACTCCGTCACCAACTACAGAGCCTCCTACAGAGACTCCACAACCAACTACAGAGCCTCCTACAGAGACTCCACAACCAACTACAGAGCCTCCTGCAGAGACTCCACCACCAACTACAGAGCCACCTACAGAGACTCCATTACCAACTACAGAGCTTCCTACAGAGACTCCGTCACCAACTACAGAGCCTCCTGCAGAGACTCCACCACCAACTACAGAGCCACCTACAGAGACTCCATTGCCAACTACAGAGCCTCCTACAGAGACTCCACAACCAACTACAGAGCCTCCTATAGAGACTCCACAACCAACTACAGATCCTCCTATGGAGACTCTGCCACCAACTACAGAGATTCCTACAGAGACTCCATTACCAACTACAGAAACCTCTATAGAGACTCCACAACCAACTACAGAGCCTCCTATAGAGACTCCACAACCAACTACAGAGCCTCCTGCAGAGACTCCTCCACCAACTACAGATCCTCCTATGGAGACTCTGCCACCAACTACAGAGATTCCTCCACCAACTACAGAGCCTCCTACAGAGACTCCATTACCAACTACAGAGCCTCCTGCAGAGACTCCTCCACCAACTACAGATCCTCCTATGGAGACTCTGCCACCAACTACAGAGATTCCTCCACCAACTACAGAGCCTCCTACAGAGACTCCATTACCAACTACAGAAACCTCTATAGAAACTCCACAACCAACTACAGAGCCTCCTATAGAGACTCCACAACCAACTACAGAGCCTCCTGCAGAGACTCCTCCACCAACTACAGATCCTCCTATGGAGACTCTGCCACCAACTACAGAGATTCCTCCACCAACTACAGAGCCTCCTACAGAGACTCCATTACCAACTACAGAAACCTCTATAGAGACTCCACAACCAACTACAGAGCCTCCTACAGAGACTCCTCCACCAGCTACAGAGCCTCCTACAGGGACTCCACAACCAACTACAGAGCCACCTACAGAGACTCCGTCACCAAATACAGAGCCTCCTACAGAGACTCCACCACCAACTACAGAGACTTCTACAGAGACTCCGTCACCAACTACAGAGCCTCCTACAGAGACTCCACCACCAACTACAGAGCCTCCTGCAGAGACTCCTCCACCAACTACAGATCCTCCTACAGAGACTCCATTACCAACTACAGAAACCTCTATAGAGACTCCACAACCAACTACAGAGCCTCCTACAGAGACTCCTCCACCAGCTACAGAGCCTCCTACAGGGACTCCACAACCAACTACAGAGCCACCTACAGAGACTCCGTCACCAAATACAGAGCCTCCTACAGAGACTCCACCACCAACTACAGAGACTTCTACAGAGACTCCGTCACCAACTACAGAGCCTCCTACAGAGACTCCACCACCAACTACAGAGACTCCTACAGAGACTCCACAACCAACTACAGAGACTTCTACAGAGACTCCACAACCAACTACAGAGCCTCCTACAGAGACTCCACCACCAACTACAGAGACTTCTACAGAGACTCCTCCACCAACTACAGAGACTTCTACAGAGACTCCCCCATCTAGTAC
>OZ026567.1:1092192-1167192 GCA_964020155.1 Chondrilla cf. caribensis
TGCAATTCTGATGACCAAGAAAGAGTGTAGCACAAGGTTAGTTCAGTTCAGGTATATGCTATATTCTATTAATATTGATGGTTTTCATTGGTGTGTCTGTGGAAATTGAACTAAGTAGATTAATATCAGTATTTGCCATAATGTAACAATGCACATGATCAATTTCAGGATTTAATAAAATGTGTATGATATTTTTTGACAGATGAGGACTCTTTTTTACGCACTCAATCTTATTCTTCTGTTCAATGTGGTTCATGGCATTCCTGAGCGAGCTCCACCAGATGCATTTGTGATGGCGACGTCCTCATCAACGTTAGCTGAAGTGACCTCCTCCCAAACTGGTGTATCGGAGACTCCTCTTTCATCAACTCCAGAGACTCCATCTCCTTCAATAACTGTTTATGAGACATCAGTTCCCACTACCCCAACACCATCCGTAGCAAGTATGTATGTTTGTCTGTCCATTTATTCATTTATTAAACATTAATAGCAATCATCTACCATATACTGATGTTACCTTGAGAGTTTTGTCTTAACCTTGCAACTAGTGTGTCCTGAAGAAACCAACACTACATCGGGTATCACTCTTACATGGCCTTCAACTCCTATTGGAGAGATCTCAACCCTCTCTTGTCCAAACACTGACGGGAATGCTACTAGGAACTGTACTGTAGGAGGAATATGGGAACAACCTTATGTTCAGGAGTGCACTTGTCCTGAAGAAACCAACACTACATCGGGTATCACTCTTACATGGCCTTCAACTCCTATTGGAGAGATCTCAACCCTCTCTTGTCCTAACACCGACGGGAATGCCACCAGGATGTGTACTGTTGGAGGAGTATGGGAAGAACCTTATGTTCAGGAATGTACTTGTCCTGAAGAAACCAACACTACATCGGGTATCACTCTTACATGGCCTTCAACTCCTATTGGAGAGATCTCAACCCTCTCTTGTCCTAACACCGACGGGAATGCTACCAGGATGTGTACTGTGGGAGGAGTATGGGAACAACCTTATGTTCAGGAATGTACTTGTCCTGAAGAAACCAACACTACATCGGGTATCACTCTTACATGGCCTTCAACTCCTATTGGAGAGATCTCAACCCTCTCTTGCCCTAACACCGACGGGAATGCTACCAGGATGTGTACTGTGGGAGGAGTATGGGAACAACCTTATGTTCAGGAATGTACTTGTCCTGAAGAAACCAACACTACATCGGGTATCACTCTTACATGGCCTTCAACTCCTATTGGAGAGATCTCAACCCTCTCTTGCCCTAACACCGACGGGAATGCTACCAGGATGTGTACTGAGGGAGGAGTATGGGAACAACCTTATGGTCAGGAATGTACTTGTCCTGAAGAAACCAACACTACATCGGGTATCACTCTTACATGGCCTTCAACTCCCATTGGAGAGATCTCAACCCTCTCTTGTCCTAACACCGACGGGAATGCCACCAGAATTTGTACTGAGGGAGGAGTATGGGAACAACCTTATGTTCAGGAGTGTACTTGTCCTGAAGAAACCAACACTACATCGGGTATCACTCTTACATGGCCTTCAACTCCTATTGGAGAGATCTCAACCCTCTCTTGCCCTAACACCGACGGGAATGCTACCAGGATGTGTACTGTGGGAGGAGTATGGGAACAACCTTATGTTCAGGAATGTACTTGTCCTGAAGAAACCAACACTACATCGGGTATCACTCTTACATGGCCTTCAACTCCTATTGGAGAGATCTCAACCCTCTCTTGTCCTAACACTGACGGGAATGCCACCAGGATGTGTACTGTGGGAGGAGTATGGGAACAACCTTATGTTCAGGAATGTACTTGTCCTGAAGAAACCAACACTACATCGGGTATCACTCTTACATGGCCTTCAACTCCTATTGGAGAGATCTCAACCCTCTCTTGTCCTAACGCCGACGGGAATGCCACCAGGATGTGTACTGTGGGAGGAGTATGGGAACAACCTTATGTTCAGGAATGTACTTGTCCTGAAGAAACCAACACTACATCGGGTATCACTCTTACATGGCCTTCAACTCCTATTGGAGAGATCTCAACCCTCTCTTGTCCTAACACCGACAGGAATACCACCAGGGTGTGTACTGTGGGAGGAGTATGGGAACAACCTTATGTTCACGAGTGTACTTGTCCTGAAGAAACCAACACTACATCGGGTATCACTCTTACATGGCCTTCAACTCCTATTGGAGAGATCTCAACCCTCTCTTGTCCTAACGCCGACGGGAATGCCACCAGGATTTGTACTGTGGGAGGAGTATGGGAACAACCTTATGTTCAGGAATGTACTTGTCCTGAAGAAACCAACACTACATCGGGTATCACTCTTACATGGCCTTCAACTCCTATTGGAGAGATCTCAACCCTCTCTTGTCCTAACACCGACGGGAATACCACCAGGATGTGTACTGTGGGAGGAGTATGGGAACAACCTTATGTTCAGGAATGTACTTGTCCTGAAGAAACCAACACTACATCGGGTATCACTCTTACATGGCCTTCAACTCCTATTGGAGAGATCTCAACCCTCTCTTGTCCTAACACCGACGGGAATGCCACCAGGATGTGTACTGTGGGAGGAGTATGGGAACAACCTTATGTTTACGAGTGTACTTGTCCTGAAGAAACCAACACTACATCGGGTATCACTCTTACATGGCCTTCAACTCCTATTGGAGAGATCTCAACCCTCTCTTGTCCTAACGCCGACGGGAATGCTACCAGGATGTGTACTGTGGGAGGAGTATGGGAACAACCTTATGTTCACGAGTGTACTTGTCCTGAAGAAACCAACACTACATCGGGTATCACTCTTACATGGCCTTCAACTCCTATTGGAGAGATCTCAACCCTCTCTTGTCCTAACGCCGACGGGAATGCCACCAGGATGTGTACTGTGGGAGGAGTATGGGAACAACCTTATGTTCATGAGTGTACTTGTCCTGAAGAAACCAACACCACATCGGGTATCACTCTTACATGGCCTTCAACTCCTATTGGAGAGATCTCAACCCTCTCTTGTCCTAACGCCGACGGGAATGCCACCAGGATGTGTACTGTGGGAGGAGTATGGGAACAACCTTATGTTCACGAGTGTACTTGTCCTGAAGAAACCAACACTACATCGGGTATCACTCTTACATGGCCTTCAACTCCTATTGGAGAGATCTCAACCCTCTCTTGTCCTAACGCCGACGGGAATGCCACCAGGATGTGTACTGTGGGAGGAGTATGGGAACAACCTTATGTTCAGGAATGTACTTGTCCTGAAGAAACCAACACTACATCGGGTATCACTCTTACATGGCCTTCAACTCCTATTGGAGAGATCTCAACCCTCTCTTGTCCTAACGCCGACGGGAATGCCACCAGGGTGTGTACTGAGGGAGGAGTATGGGAACAACCTTATGTTCACGAGTGTACTTGTCCTGAAGAAACCAACACTACATCGGGTATCACTCTTACATGGCCTTCAACTCCTATTGGAGAGATCTCAACCCTCTCTTGTCCTAACGCCGACGGGAATGCCACCAGGATGTGTACTGTGGGAGGAGTATGGGAACAACCTTATGTTCACGAGTGTACTTGTCCTGAAGAAACCAACACCACATCGGGTATCACTCTTACATGGCCTTCAACTCCTATTGGAGAGATCTCAACCCTCTCTTGTCCTAACGCCGACGGGAATGCCACCAGGATGTGTACTGTGGGAGGAGTATGGGAACAACCTTATGTTCACGAGTGTACTTGTCCTGAAGAAACCAACACTACATCGGGTATCACTCTTACATGGCCTTCAACTCCTATTGGAGAGATCTCAACCCTCTCTTGTCCTAACGCCGACGGGAATGCCACCAGGATGTGTACTGAGGGAGGAGTATGGGAACAACCTTATGTTCAGGAATGTACTTGTCCTGAAGAAACCAACACTACATCGGGTATCACTCTTACATGGCCTTCAACTCCTATTGGAGAGATCTCAACCCTCTCTTGTCCTAACGCCGACGGGAATGCCACCAGGATGTGTACTGTGGGAGGAGTATGGGAACAACCTTATGTTCACGAGTGTACTTGTCCTGAAGAAACCAACACTACATTGGGTATCACTCTTACATGGCCTTCAACTCCTATTGGAGAGATCTCAACCCTCTCTTGTCCTAACGCCAACGGGAATGCCACCAGGATGTGTACTGTGGGAGGAGTATGGGAACAACCTTATGTTCAGGAATGTACTTGTCCTGAAGAAACCAACACTACATCGGGTATCACTCTTACATGGCCTTCAACTCCTATAGGAGAGATCTCAACCCTCTCTTGTCCTAACGCCGACGGGAATGCCACCAGGATGTGTACTGTGGGAGGAGTATGGGAACAACCTTATGTTCACGAGTGTACTTGTCCTGAAGAAACCAACACCACATCGGGTATCACTCTTACATGGCCTTCAACTCCTATTGGAGAGATCTCAACCCTCTCTTGTCCTAACGCCGACGGGAATGCCACCAGGATGTGTACTGTGGGAGGAGTATGGGAACAACCTTATGTTCACGAGTGTACTTGTCCTGAAGAAACCAACACTACATCGGGTATCACTCTTACATGGCCTTCAACTCCTATAGGAGAGATCTCAACCCTCTCTTGTCCTAACGCCGACGGGAATGCCACCAGGATGTGTACTGAGGGAGGAGTATGGGAACAACCTTATGTTCAGGAATGTACTTGTCCTGAAGAAACCAACACTACATCGGGTATCACTCTTACATGGCCTTCAACTCCTATTGGAGAGATCTCAACCCTCTCTTGTCCTAACGCCGACGGGAATGCCACCAGGATGTGTACTGTGGGAGGAATATGGGAACAACCTTATGTTCACGAGTGTACTTGTCCTGAAGAAACCAACACTACATCGGGTATCACTCTTACATGGCCTTCAACTCCTATTGGAGAGATCTCAACCCTCTCTTGTCCTAACGCCAACGGGAATGCTACCAGGATGTGTACTGTGGGAGGAGTATGGGAACAACCTTATGTTCACGAGTGTACTTGTCCTGAAGAAACCAACACTACATCGGGTATCACTCTTACATGGCCTTCAACTCCTATTGAAGAGATCTCAACCCTCTCTTGTCCTAACGCCGACGGGAATGCCACCAGGATGTGTACTGTGGGAGGAGTATGGGAACAACCTTATGTTCAGGAATGTACTTGTCCTGAAGAAACCAACACTACATTGGGTATCACTCTTACATGGCCTTCAACTCCTATTGGAGAGATCTCAACCCTCTCTTGTCCTAACGCCGACGGGAATGCCACCAGGATGTGTACTGAGGGAGGAGTATGGGAACAACCTTATGTTCAGGAATGTACTTGTCCTGAAGAAACCAACACTACATCGGGTATCACTCTTACATGGCCTTCAACTCCTATTGGAGAGATCTCAACTCTCTCTTGTCCTAACGCCGACGGGAATGCCACCAGGATTTGTACTGTGGGAGGAGTATGGGAACAACCTTATGTTCAGGAATGTACTTGTCCTGAAGAAACCAACACTACATCGGGTATCACTCTTACATGGCCTTCAACTCCTATTGGAGAGATCTCAACCCTCTCTTGTCCTAACGCCGACGGGAATGCCACCAGGATGTGTACTGTGGGAGGAGTATGGGAACAACCTTATGTTCACGAGTGTACTTGTCCTGAAGAAACCAACACTACATCGGGTATCACTCTTACATGGCCTTCAACTCCTATTGGAGAGATCTCAACCCTCTCTTGTCCTAACGCCGACGGGAATGCCACCAGGATGTGTACTGTGGGAGGAGTATGGGAACAACCTTATGTTCAGGAATGTACTTGTCCTGAAGAAACCAACACTACATCGGGTATCACTCTTACATGGCCTTCAACTCCTATTGGAGAGATCTCAACCCTCTCTTGTCCTAACGCCGACGGGAATGCCACCAGGGTGTGTACTGAGGGAGGAGTATGGGAACAACCTTATGTTCACGAGTGTACTTGTCCTGAAGAAACCAACACTACATCGGGTATCACTCTTACATGGCCTTCAACTCCTATTGGAGAGATCTCAACCCTCTCTTGTCCTAACGCCGACGGGAATGCCACCAGGATGTGTACTGTGGGAGGAGTATGGGAACAACCTTATGTTCACGAGTGTACTTGTCCTGAAGAAACCAACACCACATCGGGTATCACTCTTACATGGCCTTCAACTCCTATTGGAGAGATCTCAACCCTCTCTTGTCCTAACGCCGACGGGAATGCCACCAGGATGTGTACTGTGGGAGGAGTATGGGAACAACCTTATGTTCACGAGTGTACTTGTCCTGAAGAAACCAACACCACATCGGGTATCACTCTTACATGGCCTTCAACTCCTATTGGAGAGATCTCAACCCTCTCTTGTCCTAACGCCGACGGGAATGCCACCAGGATGTGTACTGTGGGAGGAGTATGGGAACAACCTTATGTTCACGAGTGTACTTGTCCTGAAGAAACCAACACTACATCGGGTATCACTCTTACATGGCCTTCAACTCCTATTGGAGAGATCTCAACCCTCTCTTGTCCTAACGCCGACGGGAATGCCACCAGGATGTGTACTGAGGGAGGAGTATGGGAACAACCTTATGTTCAGGAATGTACTTGTCCTGAAGAAACCAACACTACATCGGGTATCACTCTTACATGGCCTTCAACTCCTATTGGAGAGATCTCAACCCTCTCTTGTCCTAACGCCGACGGGAATGCCACCAGGATGTGTACTGTGGGAGGAGTATGGGAACAACCTTATGTTCACGAGTGTACTTGTCCTGAAGAAACCAACACTACATCGGGTATCACTCTTACATGGCCTTCAACTCCTATTGGAGAGATCTCAACCCTCTCTTGTCCTAACGCCGACGGGAATGCCACCAGGATGTGTACTGTGGGAGGAGTATGGGAACAACCTTATGTTCAGGAATGTACTTGTCCTGAAGAAACCAACACTACATCGGGTATCACTCTTACATGGCCTTCAACTCCTATTGAAGAGATCTCAACCCTCTCTTGTCCTAACGCCGACGGGAATGCCACCAGGATGTGTACTGTGGGAGGAGTATGGGAACAACCTTATGTTCAGGAATGTACTTGTCCTGAAGAAACCAACACTACATTGGGTATCACTCTTACATGGCCTTCAACTCCTATTGGAGAGATCTCAACCCTCTCTTGTCCTAACGCCGACGGGAATGCCACCAGGATGTGTACTGAGGGAGGAGTATGGGAACAACCTTATGTTCAGGAATGTACTTGTCCTGAAGAAACCAACACTACATCGGGTATCACTCTTACATGGCCTTCAACTCCTATTGGAGAGATCTCAACTCTCTCTTGTCCTAACGCCGACGGGAATGCCACCAGGATTTGTACTGTTGGAGGAGTATGGGAACAACCTTATGTTCAGGAATGTACTTGTCCTGAAGAAACCAACACTACATCGGGTATCACTCTTACATGGCCTTCAACTCCTATTGGAGAGATCTCAACCCTCTCTTGTCCTAACGCCGACGGGAATGCCACCAGGATGTGTACTGTGGGAGGAGTATGGGAACAACCTTATGTTCAGGAATGTACTTGTCCTGAAGAAACCAACACTACATCGGGTATCACTCTTACATGGCCTTCAACTCCTATTGGAGAGATCTCAACCCTCTCTTGTCCTAACGCCGACGGGAATGCCACCAGGATGTGTACTGTGGGAGGAGTATGGGAACAACCTTATGTTCAGGAATGTACTTGTCCTGAAGAAACCAACACTACATCGGGTATCACTCTTACATGGCCTTCAACTCCTATTGGAGAGATCTCAACCCTCTCCTGTCCTAACACCGACGGGAATGCCACCAGGATGTGTACTGTGGGAGGAGTATGGGAACAACCTTATGTTCACGAGTGTACTTGTCCTGAAGAAACCAACACTACATCGGGTATCACTCTTACATGGCCTTCAACTCCTATTGGAGAGATCTCAACCCTCTCTTGTCCTAACGCCGACGGGAATGCCACCAGGATGTGTACTGTGGGAGGAGTATGGGAACAACCTTATGTTCACGAGTGTACTTGTCCTGAAGAAACCAACACTACATCGGGTATCACTCTTACATGGCCTTCAACTCCTATAGGAGAGATCTCAACCCTCTCTTGTCCTAACACCGACGGGAATGCCACCAGGAACTGTTCTGTGGGAGGAGTATGGGAACAACCTTATGTTCAGGAATGTATTCGTTCTGAAGAAACCAATACTATATCTGAGTTGACATCTTCTCAATCAGTGGTTGCTGAGGAGACCCCCTCACTATCAGATGTACCTGAGATGGCGTCCTCTCCATCAGTGTTAGCTGAAGTGACCCCTTCTCTATCAGATGTACCTGAGATGACATCTTCTTCATCAGTGTTAGTTGAAGTGACCTCCTCACTATCAGATGTACCTGAGATGATGACGTCCTCTCCATCAATGTTAGCTGAAGTGACCCCTTCTCTATCAGATGTACCTGAGATGATGACGTCCTCTCCATCAGTGCTAGTTGAAGTGACCTCCTCTCTATCAGATGTACCTGAGATGATGACGTCCTCTCCATCAGTGTTAGCTGAAGTGACCCCTTCTCTATCAGATGTACCTGAGATGAAATCTTCTTCGTCAGCGTTAGTTGAAGTGACTTCCTCACTATCAGATGTACCTGAGATGATGACGTCCTTTCCATCAGTGTTAGCTGAAGTGACCCCTTCTCTATCAGATGTACCTGAGATGAAATCTTCTTCGTCAGTGTTAGTTGAAGTGACCTCCTCTCTATCAGATGTACCTGAGATGACATCTTCATCAGTTTTAGTTGAAGTGACCTCCTCACTATCAGATGTACCTGAGATGACGTCCTTTCCATCAGTGTTAGCTGAAGTGACCCCTTCTCTATCAGATGTACTTGTGATGACATCTTCTTCATCAGTTTTAGTGGAAGTGACCTCCTCTCTATCAGATATACCTGAGATGATGACGTCCTCTCCATCAATGTTAGCTGAAGTGACCCCTTCTCTATCAGATGTACCTGAGATGACATCTTCTTCATCAGTGTTAGTTGAAATGACCTCCTCTCTATCAGATGTACCTGAGATGAAATCTTTTTCGTCAGTGTTAGTTGAAGTGACCTCCTCTCTATCAGATGTACCTGAGATGACATCTTCATCAGTTTTAGTTGAAGTGACCTCCTCACTATCAGATGTACCAGAGATGACGTCCTCTCCATCAGTGTTAGCTGAAGTGACCCCTTCTCTATCAGATGTACCTGTGATAACATCTTCATCAGTTTTAGTGGAAGTGACCTCCTCTCTATCAGATGTACCAGAGATGACGTCCTCTCCATCAGTGTTAGCTGAAGTGACCCCTTCTCTATCAGATGTACCTGTGATATCATCTTCTTCATCAGTTTTAGTGGAAGTGACCTCCTCTCTATCAGATGTACCAGAGATGACGTCCTCTCCATCAGTGTTAGCTGAAGTGACCCCTTCTCTATCAGATGTACCTGTGATAACATCTTCTTCATCAGTTTTAGTGGAAGTGACCTCCTCTCTATCAGATGTACCAGAGATGACGTCCTCTCCATCAGTGTTAGCTGAAGTGACCCCTTCTCTATCAGATGTACCTGTGATAACATCTTCTTCATCAGTTTTAGTGGAAGTGACCTCCTCTCTATCAGATGTACCAGAGATGACGTCCTCTCCATCAGTGTTAGCTGAAGTGACCCCTTCTCTATCAGATGTACCTGAGATGACATCTTCTTCGTCAGTGTTAGTGGAAGTGACCTCCTCTCTATCAGATGTACCTAAGATGATGTCCTCTCCATCAGTGTTAGCTGAAGTGACCCCTTCTCTATCAGATGTACCTGTGATGACGTCCTCTCCATCAGTGTTAGCTGAAGTGACCTCCTCTCTATCAGATGTACCTGAGATGACGCCCTCCCCATCAGTGTTAGTTGAATCATCTGAGATACTCCAAGTAACTTCATCACCATCAGTGACAACTTTAGAAAC
Organism: Chondrilla cf. caribensis; assembly: GCA_964020155.1. Classification (NCBI taxonomy): domain Eukaryota; kingdom Metazoa; phylum Porifera; class Demospongiae; order Chondrillida; family Chondrillidae; genus Chondrilla; species Chondrilla cf. caribensis. The sequence continues at coordinate 1,102,318 of OZ026567.1, forward strand.
TCTCTCTATATCAGAGATATCCCAAATCATCTCCTCTCAATCACTACTAGTGAGTTTGTTCATGCCTTTTCAGAATTCTTCAAATTTATGAGTAAATCAAATACCTGACTTTTTTCAAAGTTGTTAGTTACACTATTTTATCCAGGGAATTCTCAGCAACTCTGCAATGTGATTCTATCCATCCCCTCTATATCATGGTTGCTCATGTTATATATTTGTTCATTCACTCATTGTTTCTTTACTTTTTGGTTTGTAGACTCCCACTCCAAGCCAATCGGAGACTCCATTGTTTTCACAGACCCCAACTGCTACAGAGACTGTTTCAGAGACAGCAGTTGTCATCCCCACATCGACTCCAACGGGTAAATAAATTAATGTTATGAGCGTTATTGAAATATTTATTTGATCCTTATGATGCACTAGAACTACCCCAGACTCTCATGGGATTCAGAGATATAGACATAGTACACATAGATCTTATAATTTGTATGGTTAATTTCCTTTCAATTTCTCTTTGTCCACATTTCCAATTTAGTTCCTGCAAACTGTACTGTGTTCTCGGAACTCATCACTCTGTCCGCTGGATCCAACAAAACCATCATTGATGGTGTTTCCACTACCATCCAAGATATGTTTGGTGACGGGAGCAGATTCTTCACTTTGTTTGACCGCAACCTTCTCCTGTTTGACGTTGGCATACTCAATGCAAGACGCCTGCTACCCTTTGGCACACAATATGGTGACTCTGTATTTGAGTTCTCCTATATTGACTACTACAGGTACATCTACGGAGTACAGTACACCCTGAGTAGACCTCTTCCATTTTTTGGGACCGACCAAAGTGACTTGTATGTGAATTTCTTTGGATTTGTGTCCATTGGACAGCCGTACACCAATCCATGGAGACGTTCTATTTTCCCACTAACTGGTACTGTACCCATGGTGGCTTCGTTCTGGTGGTGGTACTATTCCACGATCTACATACACGAGTACAGCAGAGGTAGTGGAAGTGCTTATGAAGATGCCGTCATCTCGATGGTGGAGAGCAGGCTTCACCAGTACCCACAGGTCAACACCACATTCCGACCAGAAGTGATACTGTCTGTGACTTGGAGCCTGGTGAGTCCAGCATAGTGAACACACAGTCCTGGTATATACAGTGAATACACAGTCCTGGTATAGTGAACACACAGTCCTGGTATAGTGAACACACAGTCCTGGTATAGTGAACACACAGTCCTGATATAGTGAATACACAGTCCTGGCATAGTGAACACACAGTCCTGGTATAGTTAACACAGTTCTGGTATGGTGAACACACAGCTAGTCCTGGTATAGTTAACACAGTTCTGGTATAGTGAACACACAGTCCCAACCCAAATGAAGATTTCAACTGCAGTGTACGGTCAATATGTACAAATTAGGTTAATTATACAAATTTTATGAACATTGTATGTGTCATGTCAAATACTGTCTATACGTTTCTTAGGGCCTACTGTTCTTTTATTATAGCACAGGATTCCACACCTTTGTCGAGTGATAAATTCACATGTACCTCTTTTTTATTTTAATAGAACTTTGCTTACATCAAATACACCACTCAAATGTTGATTGTGTCCAACGGTATCAGGACCTTCTCTCTTGTCAGTTACGATGAGGATAACTGGTTCTTTGCCTACTGGTACAGCAGGTACAGGTTCAACGATCCTGTCATTGGCTACTCAGCCGGAGACGGGATCAACTTTGAAACTCTCAATGTGGAGTTTTGGAACCTGAATGCCACAGTGGGTAACACGGGATCTCCTGGGGTGTGGATATTCCCACTCTTTGATACTCAAGACGACCAGTCAGCAGAAGAGGACTGCAAGGCTTGGTATGATAGTGAGAGGATGGAAGGACCTGTGGACTTTGTCAATAGAAGTATTCTGAACTCTTGTCCTTGTACAATTGAGCAAGCTCGGGCCAATAGGAGGGCAGGTTGGAGTAGGGGGTTCAGGTATGCCTCCAGGGAGAACTGCACTGTGTTGTGGTGGCCTCGCAGGACAGGTTGGAGGTGGTGGGGGAGAGAGCCAATCGGAACAGTGGAGTGTTGCTATGATGAATTTGGCAGTCTCCTTGTTGGACCAAGGTCTGGAGGAACATCGAAGAAGTACCATTTCTACTACGAAGTTTCACGGTATGTCAATTTCGACCTGATCCCCTACCAGGACTGCTGTGTGAGGTCCTCCAAGACAGAGCTATGCAACTACTACTATGAACTTCGGAAGTCGGATGACTGTTCATCCTACGATGAAGCATTAGGTAGGTGGCACGATTGGATATACTTGTGGTTTTTCATTGATGTATGAATGTTTTTTTCCCTCCAGCGCAAAACTGGGGAGACCCTCATTTTGACTCATTTGATGGCCTCGGGTACACCTTCAATGGGAAGGGTGAATTCTGGCTGGTCCACACAATAGATAGCTCCATCAGTATACAGGTTCGTCTCACACCCACTGCCAATGAAACAGCTACATTCATCTCAGCGGCAGCCATCCAGTTTGATGGAGGAGTCCCTGCTAATGCCTACATTGAGAACGATGCTGTTGTTGTGGAAATTTCAGGACAGGTGTTCAGCAGAGAAGACATTGAAAACACAACTTATGTTGGATCCGATGGTACTGTGTATGATTTGGACTTGATGGCTGGATCCAATTCCATCAATCAACTTCAAAATGTTTCGCTCATCCTTGATCAAGATGACCCAGGAATCTCCATCTCCAATGTAATGGGTTCGCTTTCAGTAACAGTGAGTTTACAAGCCGAAGGGACTCTTTCCATCTCCAGTGACCTCAGTGGTAGTGCGTTTCAAGACAATACAAGAGGATTGCTTGGTGTCATCAATGGCAACACGGCTGATGACTTCACTCTACCCAATGGAACCCTCGTAGATGTCAACTCAACCGAAGAAGAGATATACTACAATTTCGGCCTAGCTTGTGAGTGGATGTAATTTTATGTACATACATATAGAGATACAGTGTCATTCAAACATTATTAATCACATGTATTCGTTCTCTACTTTATTTTCACCATACACCCATACACCTTCAAACATACACACACACACACACACACACACACACACACACACACACACACACACACACACACACACACACACACACACACACATACACACACACACACATACACACACACACACACACACACACACACACACACACAAACCACACATACAGGGCGAGTAAGCGAAAACGAAAGTATCTTTGTCTACAAAGGGAGTGATACCTACACCAATGTTAATGATGACACCAACTTCACTCCTCAGTTTGGAGTGGACCTTGATAGTATCCCTGAGGACGTCAGGGAGTCTTGTGGTGACAATACTCAATGTTTGTTCGACTACCAACAAACTGGCAATCTGGAGTTGGCCATGTCAACAGCCTCAGAACAGGAGAAACTGAACAGTGTCAGAACAGTTCTCAGTTAGTTGGACTCTGTAGACATCACACAGTTGTTGTTTCCAGATCACTTGTTACCCTCAATCCATCTCTGCTGTGTACCTATAACATACTGGGTACATAGTATTGACACCATCTCAGACATACAGTACTATACCCATTCAATCACTATGCTGCATGTACAGTAGAATAATAATATTCTATGTTCATTTCATATAAGCTTACTATAGTCTATACCGTCTATACTATATGATGTATCTTTGACATTTTATTCCTTTAATCAGACACAGTACCTCCTTCTATCACTGGGCCGAGGACTATCAGGGTAATTGCTGGACAGAGGTTCACAGCTATGTACAACAGTACCGGAAATATGACTCTCCAGGTGTGTGTGTGTGTGTGTGTGTGTGTGTGTGTGTTTGTGTGTGTGTGTGTGTGTGGGTGGGTGGGTTTGGGTGTGTTTCGAGCATTAGATAATTATTATTGAAAACACATTAAATTCTACATGCAATCTAATTTATCGGAATTGTGGGATCATAATACCATCTACATTTAGCCTGCCTTTTGAGACTCGCTTCTCTCTCAATGTCTTTCCACAGTCTCCTACACCTCAGGATCTCACTTTGATCGACGGTGTTCTACTGTGGGATGTACCGCCCAGTTTGGTACCAGAAGAGGCCATTCGAATCATGTCCGTAGTCCCGGATGGCAATGCTACCACCACTCTAACGGTCTCTGTTGTTCTATGTGGTTGTGCAGAGGGAGGAGAGTGCATTCGAGTGGATATGCCTAACTTTGGGAGTGGCAGCTATTACCAGGAGCAGTGCCTATGTACTCCGGCATACGAGGGGATATTATGCGAAAACGACATCGATGGTTGTAGGGAAGACCCCTGTCAGGACCCGTCATTGTGTGAAGACATTCCAGCACCTGGTGTTGGCTTCAACTGCACAGGGTGTCTGGAGGGATACCAGCTGAGCAGGAACATGTGTGATGGTATGTACATTGTACCCACAGTAGTCCTTGCATATGTGCTGTACACCTCACCTCCATGAACATGCTTGCACACAGCATCTGTTACCATAATAATAGCAATATACATGCAGCAATTTGATAATTTTGTAGCTCTATTTAATGTATAATTTTAGATAGATAGATAGAGAGATAGATAGATCCTTTGGCCGATGGGTTTATTTCATTAATATCTATGATATCAATGGATGTGGATTTGGCATTCTATATTTCATACCACCCTCGTGTCTCAACTACTAAATATTATCCCATGTGTACTTGTGTACTACTGCCCATGTTACCTCTAATGTTACTATTGTCTTTCTACGTAGATATTGATGAGTGCAGCGACACCACCGCATGTTCGGGACCTTCTATGTGTGTCAACAGTGATGGATCCTTCCAGTGTGTCTGCAACTCAGGATATATGATTCAGGGAACAGAGTGCATTGGTGAGCCCACCTGGTCGAAAGCACACATACTGTTCAATGAGTTAGAGGCCTTTAGGGGATACTTGTATACCTTTAGGAAGTAATACTTGTACTATACTGTACTGACTTGGTAGCCATCACTACAGCATGTGTGCTACTTGTGTGCAGATATTGATGAATGCAGCGAAGGCAGTGCAAATTGCGACCAGATCTGTGTTAACAATGATGGTGGATTTGAATGTCAATGTCAGACTGGTTTCGATGAAGATCCTGACTCCGGAAATTGTATAGGTGTGTGTACGTGCGTGCGTTTGTGTTTGTGTGTGTGTGTGTGGGTGTGGGTGTGGGTGTATAAGGGTGTATGAGGGTGTGTGTACATGTTTTGGACACGTGTGTTCAATGACATGTTTTGAGCACATCTGTGTGCATGATTTGAGTGTGTTTATACATGTGTGTGTGTTTGTATATATGTGTGTATATATGTGCTTGAGTGTATATAAGACTGAAACTGCATACATTGTAGACATGTCTGAATTCTCCTTTACTACTCTTGATCTTCAGCTATTGAGTCTTGTGAATTGGACTGTGGTTCTGGAGAGTGTGTGACTATGGAAGGTGATGATGTTTGTGTCTGTCCCAGTGGAAGTTCGTTTGATGGGACGTCTTGTGCAGGTGTGTTGACTGATTGAGTGTACACACACTACATAAAACCTTTATCAAAGACCGTTATCTTATAAGTGAAGGGTATTGAACCATCCTACATGACATTGACACTGTCAACTTACCTGCTGTAACACTTGTTATATAAGAACCTCGGTCAGTATAAAGCCCCAGGCCTTAAGATATTCATCTCGATAACTACCACTTTTGGTCCTCTAACCACATTAGAGTCTTATAATTAGTGAATAAAATGTTTATTGTTTATGTTTGTTTCTGTTTAGACTGTCAAAGTGACAGATTTGGCTTCAATTGCTCAATGGGTTGTAATTGTATGAACGGAGGTACCTGTGACAATGTCAGAGGATGTCTGTGTGTCGACGGATGGACTGGAGGAAACTGCAGTATAGGTGAGTGTATAGGAGGTGGAACATCAATGCTGTTATACCAATAGGCCAAGTATAGAGTTGTCATTTCTGAATATGCAATTGGTAGCCATGGGAAGATGTATGCACTAACGTGAGTACTGAAGGGCTGAGTTTGGTAATATTCTGCATCATAAAGTCCTTGTAGGTTTTTTGCTTAGGATGTTACCTACGTAATAGTTATAATACTATCATAAGTGTCTTCAAACCACTCATTTCTATACCATTACAGTTGTTAACGACTTCAATCCAACATTTAATGCCAATTTGCAAAGTATGGTAGCCATCATCGATAGGGATCCTGTGAATAGAATAGTTATCACACTGACAGCTACTGACAGGGATGTCAATTCTTTAGCCAACTCAGTGACGTACAGTACAGAGGACTTCACACCTCAATCTTCTTCAATGTATGAAGATGGCCGACCTTTTTTCTCCCTGAACTCCAATAGCGGAGAAGTGAGAATCCAACGTCAACCTGATGGCGATGGTCCTTACTTGTTGACAGTGCTGGCCAGGGACAGTGCTCCCATACCTCGGACTTCCACCCCTTTCCTGTTGGTCATCACTGTTACCAGCACATTTGAAGAAGTGCTAACTCTGAGTGTCCTCGAGAATGCTACCATTGGCACCACAGTGGGACGTTTGCAGTGCAGCGGTCTTGGAGATGCACAGTCTGTAGCTGTTGAAGAAGATGTAGGCAATGCTCTGGAGGTTTTCAACCTGGCAGTGGATGGTTCTGTGACTGTGAACAGTGTTCTAGACTATGAATCCATTGAAAGATACATATTTAGCATAAATTGCACTGAAGGTGCCACCACAAGGTTCGCTTCTGTGAGGCTCTCAGTAACTGATGTCAATGACAACAGTCCAATTATCACCAGCTATTCCGGATTGTCTCTAATTGTTTCCGAAAACAACAACGTTGGAGAAATATTGGGAAATATTTCTGTCAGTGATGACGACTCTGGAGAGAATAGCCGCATTTCATTCCATGTTGACCCACCCAGCACACCTGTGTCTGTTAATGGTGATGGTGAAATCATAATGACAGCAGTAGTGAACTACGAAAATACCAACATGTACAGTTTTACGGTAACTGCTGTAGATGGGGGAAATCCCAGCCAATCATCCACACCTCTCTCCTATACATTGACAGTGCAGGATGCCAACGATCCTCCTCAATTTGGTGGAACTGCGTATGTTACAATCCTACCTGGGTATGCCGAGATTATGCCTTCTCCCTTGTTGAACATATCAGTTTCCGATGAAGATTCCGGTGGCTATGACTGGGTAAATGTTAGTGTTGATATTCCGTGGCTAGAGGTCAACGTCTCTCGTGCTTCGCAACAAGTGTTATTGAAGCAGTATCCTGCTGATTCACTAGAGGTGGGGTCAGCAGACTTCTTGCAACACTCAGACATCTCCCCATATTTGGATGGGGACCAAACTCCAATCAGCCAACAGTCCGGCCAAGCTGTATACCTGAAAGGAATGCTCACCACACGAGATGGAGGCAATCTGGAGACATCTGTCCCGATATTCGTTGTCATATTTCCTACAGGTGCCCTCGTCCAAGTAACAGTTACTACCAATAGAACTGTAGACGGTTTCAGACCCCAGGCAATTATAATGGCAATGGTGTTTGAACAGTCATTGATCCAGCGAACCATTCCATTCCAGGGCAGACCGGTGTATTCATTCAACATGTACTCCATAGAACAGCCTTCCAATGAGGATAACAGGTATGTACTCTCATATATGAGTTTCCATGTCTTTTGTTTGTCATAACATGTTATTTGTTATGTGTTTCTAATAGATTTGTTGCTTGTAATGTGATTATTTGTTTATTGTTTGTATTATAGCTTCATTCTGTTTACTTCACCTACAGCATCCAGTTATATGGGTTCTTCCACAACAGTACCTTGGTTAGTGGACCCATTGATGTAGCGATGTTACCTCAGAACTACCACTTCCTGACGGAGTCCATAGTGAAGGATGTGCTGGCAGAAGAGTACACTAGGAGTGAGGTGGCCAGAGTGTTGGGGACGAGTGTTGAGTACAGTGTCGAAGGAACAAACGTGACAGCTCCCCCACAGCCAACAGATGAGCCAGCTACATTGTCCGTTGGTGTAACAGTGACAGTTGTGATCTCAACCTTCGTGGCTACTGTGGTTCTAACTGCTGGCATTGGTATTCTTATCTTTCTCCTTATCAAGTAAGTCTGAATGTACAGTGGGTTAATTAGACATTTTCTTACGTCTTAATGTCAAGTACATTTTGTTCATAATGTAGATAGTACGTTATTATATCCATGCACACACACACACACACACACACACACACACACACACACACACACACACACACACACACACACACACACACACACACACACACACACACACACACACACACACACACACACACACACACACACACACACACACACACACACACACACACACACACACACACACACACACACACACACACACACACACACACACACACACACACACACACACACACACACACACACACACACACACACACACACACACACACACACACACACACACACACACACACACACACACACACACACACACACACACACACACACACACACACACACACACACACACACACACACACACACACACACACACACACACACACACACACACACACACACACACACACACACACACACACACACACACACACACACACACACACACACTAACTTCAACTATTATCCTGTGTTTCTCTTCTAACAGGGCTAGGACAGCTGGAACTAAGCCGATAGTTACTGATGCTTCATTAGGCAGCCAGCCAGCTGACTTGGTGATGGAAAACTACACCTAGATGCAATTGGACTGATTGCTGATAACTTGATAACAACATAATTAAAAAATCAATTAGATAATGTAATCCACATAGAATGATTAGTATCATTATCATTGTACATTAGGCATATTACTCCAGCTGCATTGTATCCCGCAATTCTATACGCATTCAACAGCAAATTGTTGTGTACTATATAAATAGTTATTGTACTTTGAGTTAAAGAATAATCACTGTATACCCTATCATGTGTGGAACTAGCTACAGTGTGAGTGGAATGGAGGTTCTTTTGTGTGTGTGTGTGTGTGTGTGTGTGTGTGTGTGTGTGTGTGTGTGTGTGCGTGCGTGCGTGCGTGCGTGCTTGCGTGTGTGTGTGTTTGTCTCTCTGTCTCCTTTTGTGTGTGTACATGTGTGCTTTTCTGTTTATGTATGATTGATGTGTTGTGTGTGTGTCAAAGCACACACACATAGCAACAGTGTTACCTGATCAGGATGCTTGTCTGGAGAAACTGTTTCTGTGTGTTACCAAATTAGGAACTGGATACAATGGGTCAAGTTTGCTATGCTTGGTATGCAGTGAATGGAGACATGTGGGACAATCCTTTTTGAGAGGAGATTTATCTGTAAGTATGAAGCCCGACACACACAAGAAGCTGTATCTGTATCTTAAGAAGCTTTTTCTGTATGTTTCCAAAAGGAACCTAAAATTCTCAGGGTTGGGTTTGTTATGTACAGTTTGCAGTGAAGGGGAACATAATCCACGAGATGGGGTTATCTGTAATTATGGAGCCTGACATGCAGCATACACACACACACTCACGCACACACACGCACACACACTCATGCACATACACAAACAGCCTATAACAGAACTGATTAGTATGTAGTATAATAGCACTTGTTGAACAATAACTATATATATATTCAGAATACACAGGCTTATATAGTACTTATCTCTTTACTTGGATATGTACGTGTAGAGAGGTGGATGGCTAAGAGGTGAATAACTGTACAGAGATGATTCATGGAAATGTCTGTGGAGAAATGTGATTCAGAAGTGAAATGAGGACTTTGAACATGTCGTGAATAGCATGTGAGTTGTTATATAAATAGTAACAAAATGGCAGCATCCTGTGACCAAGGAAGCCATACAGGGATAACAATGAGAAAACTTCATTCCAACTTGTGCTGTTGTGTGTGAGGGTAGCTACATCTATCAGCACGTGCTCACCGCATGTGTGGATATCACGTACATTTGGTATGAACATTGACATAGCTATAGGTTCACCACTAGTTTTGGTAATTTGAAAGTTGATCCACCACACTACGTGTGAAGTATATTCACCAATAGTGGGTATACTCCACTACCGATGCTAGTGAAATATATCAATAACTGGTAAAAGCAGGTTACCATTCAGTCTGATAATTATTGCAAGTGTACATAACACGTAGGAATGAACATGAAATTTCTCACAGAAGATTATCAGAACTACACACTTTACTAGTCAAATTCATGACAAAACTTAGTCTAATGATGTAAGTGCATGAGTTGGTAGTATACACAACACAATGTAGTGTATGCAATAACTTAAGTCCACAAAATTTGAGAGAGTGAGACTATGTGAGCAGTGTACATGGACAGTACATAGTGAAGGTGGTGGCACAATTTGTCCTTCTACACGGCTGCACATTTGTGGCCTATGGAATGGTGTAATAGTTGAATTCAAATCGTGACTGTGTATTACATAACTAGGAAAGACTAACATGTATATATGACATATTAGGTTGGCTGAGTCACATATTATGTCAGAATTTGAACAGTGTTGAAGGATTCCTTATCACTTTGGTGTTGTCATAGTAGCCAAACTGGTACATAATTTGCCAAAGCCATACACAGGCAAGAATGTGAAACTCTCACTAATGAATAGTGCGATACAAGGAGGTCATGCTGAACACAAAACCAAGTATGTAACAGCGTGCGGAAATTTCCTGACTGTAACTTCAAACCGGCAGACGGTATCAGTAGTACCCATAACACCTCCAATATTTCCATACCAGATTCCTTTCAAGTTGGGATTGATATGGGATTTGTCTATGTGTGTAGCTATCAGATGTAGAGAGGTTTGCTATAGCTGCTATGTAATCAACAATACTGTCAAAATGTAATGTTGTGTTCTATCTGTGAATTTCTGATTGATAGCACACATACAGAATCACCCTCCATCGCTATCTTATCAGTAAGCGCTTTCACACGTCCAAGAATATAACAGCACGATCTCTGTCCGACATCTCAGTTGCCTCAGTTTCGAAATGACGATTCTTGATAATCCTGAGTAACAGTGTATAATTTTGACGTTGTTGTTATAATTACCCATTTTTCCACGGATAAAGGTTTGTTGCATATGAAATGTATGTTTCGCGTACCACCATCAAAAAGTTGCTGTACATGTGTCATCCTGCACAAGTCGTTCGTGTCAGGTTCCGTCTATTGTCGAGTCAATCAAGCGTATGTCTACGGATTAGATAGTATCATTATAATAACTTTTGATATCAACTAAAATTAAAATCATTGTAAAACTATTTTTTTATCCTCACCCCCAGCTATACGTATATAGATATGCATTCGATTGTGTTTCTAGAAACATCATTTCCGAATCGCGTTACCACATACGTACTGTAATGATAGGCACCATAAGACAGGTCTTAGAATAGCGGTTGATATAGCGGACAGGTATAAGAGATTCCTTTTGTCCTTGTTTTGGGAGAACGCGACGATCCGTCAGTAGAGATTCGATCGCTGAATAGGCTATAAAAGCTTGAACGTTCGCTCGAGCATAGAATGGTATGCAATCAATGACGTTTGGATTAAGTCGCACGCTAACGCGTACTCACGCGAATTTAATAATGAGACGCGCGTGGAGGGACTTCATCCGCTGTTCGGCCGGACCCAAAGAAAGAGATTGTCTGATGATTCCGAGAGTACTCCGAGTCAAAGAGTACATATCACCCACAAAGCATGCTTACATATATCGATATTGATGATCAGTCGGACTCGATGCCCGCGTATGGTCAATGTACTTCTCAGGTCGAGTTTAATCGCCGATTACGAACTTTTATGATGCGGTAAGCACTTAGTTGAAGGGAAGACACCAAGAAAGAGAATCTCAACAATAGTGTGACTTGATCTATAAGGAATTCAAGTGTGTATCTCGTCGCGTTCCTTGTAAGTGCCTTGCCACGATGCGTCCTCCTAATTATCGTCTCTCTATGGCCCGGTTGAGGTGGCTTCGTAGTAAGTTGAAACAAACTTTACACGTGTCTCTAAGATTCCATGTGCCCATGTATCATGTGAAAATTTCTATTCAATGATTCAATGGCAAGGTAAATGAGGCAAATGTGTATTCTGATGTCGCTTTTATCGACTCAATATAGTCAATCTTATTACTGTAACATTATAATCGTATATAATATTATAACTAGGCGTGCACTATGTGCAGAACCTCGCTGTTACCATAGTAGATTGGTCCCGTAAATAAAAAGAAGTAAAAAGGTTGGACGCGACCGAAATAAGATTCGCAAACTTTCCAGGGCAATGACGTCATACAAAAATGTCTGCCAAAATGGACGTCATCATGGCTGACCAATTCGAAGGCCCGAAAGACGATTCGCTGAACCCTACTCCGAAGCTTGATAAAATCAAAATTTCTTATTCAGAATCTTTAGAAATATATAGCGTAAATAGTTTAAGACTCTTCGTTGCCATCTGTCGCGGAGAATGACGTTATGAGGGAGTAAAACGGTGAGTGAATTCAATCACGCTTCGTACGACCATGACTTAGTTAATACAAATATCTCTTGGCTCACTACGTAGCACAGTCGTGCCCCCTTTTATAGGAATACACGAATTGTTGCGTTCTGCTAAAACCATTTTGTAACTTTCGACGAAAGAAAATGCACCTGGGCCCTAATATCATAATTTCTAGACCCGAAAGTCATTAAGCGCGTGGGCGACCTCGATCGGACTCCCCTATGTGACGGAAACAATTAACCTCGCTTCCGCTCGGTGACTAGTTCAGACAGAGTCTGAAGGGGCTCGCCTAAGCTCGCCCTGTTAGCAGGGGTCAGCATAGATGCACAGTAGTTGGCATTGAAACGTCGGCCAAATTGTTGGCCTAAATATAGAAAACATACATATATATATATACATATATCCACACTGGAAGCGTAGGCGGGCAGGCGGCCGACTCGCAAGAGAGGGGCTCGCTTAGGCTCGCCCCAATAATAGTGTACATACGTGATATGTATATGGGAAGATGCTAGGATAGTCGAAGCATTAATTTATTCCCGTTATCTTATGCAGATGAAGACGGTCGTCACTGTGGCTTTGATGCTTACTCTAATGCCTCATGTGGTCCATGGTTTCAGAGGTGGAGCTCCAAATGGTGCTTGTGCTGGTGTCAGTCCTGACGCAGGCCAACATGGTGCAGGCCCTCAGGAAGGTGAAAATCCATTCACTTTGACTATTGAAGGTGACCCATCTTCTTACATACCAGAAATGCAATACACAAGTAAGTTCAGTGCACATATTTTACAGTAACTGCTACAGTACATGTCATATCACTAAATGGTGCCTAATTGTTGCTAGTTGATGCTCTGTTAATGGCTGATCCACACGTTGGTTATATTTTTAGTGACCTTGACTAGAGGGGGTGGAAACTTTAGAGGCTTCCTTGTTGTCAGTGAAAACATGATGGGAGAGCGCGTTGGGAGTTTTAATGTTGGAAATAATCAGAGGTCCACTTGTTCCGTGAGTATTGAGGACGACTTGCACACTGTAGTAGTGCTAAATTCATGTTCGTTTTTGTTCTACATTGTCTGTGTTGGCAGAACTCAAGAGGCATAACACACACCGATGGAAATGTTGACAAGACCTCTGTTACTCTAACCTGGACAGCTCCTTCGGAAGGTACAGGTCCTGTTACTTTCAGGTATGCAGGAGTGGTAGTGAGGACAATGTACTGGGCTAACCAGATGGGACCAATGCTCAATGGTGAGTTTTCATATCATCTATTGTGAATTGTTGCTATTGTACAACTACATCAAATCTAAGTAACATTGTCCACTCATATATACATAAGAAGTGTCAGTCCCTTCTGTTATTGGATATTCCAACATAGTATTTAAGTATCTACAGGTCACATGACATTTGTACAAAACTGACACCATGACAGCTGATCTCATGATTTTCAGATTTTGACCTGCTCACACATTGAGTAACCTGCAAACTGTTCAACTTTTGAGTTCACCTCTGATTATCTCAATATACAGGTAGTGGGACAGGCCTCGTTTAGCCCACCGTGAATGTAAAACTTATTTCCTTGAAGATGTGTGAAATAAACCAAGTGTTTGATAAATCATGCAGGGTTGCTTGAAATTTCCATGACTCATTGAAGATTTGAATTGTCCATCATAAATTTTACAGTACAGTATATGACATTTTATGGGATATGTCTCATTGTTACACTTGTATGGCTTCTCTGATCCCGTGATCAATGCCAAACAGTCACCCTCCCCTTCCGTAAAAGCATCTCTGGCATGGCTTCAAATTGAGTGTTACCTTTAGTGAATGGTGATACATGTACCAATATAGTGAAGACATTTGCCTAGGGTGTCGATCATGATGGGTCTGTTCATGACCCAGCTCCATTCTATCATCTTGCTGTATAGTTCTGGCAGCATTGTTCTGGCCTTTGTCCGTGTTTCTCTGCATCCATTCTGGGCAGGACGTTTATGATAAATGTGGTACTGTAACCATGTTACAGCTGTCTGCTCTTAACCTGCAAGACCATCACGTATAGTCCAGATACGTAGTTCATGCAGGATACACAATACAGCTAGAGCTCAGTTAGGCCCCACTCAGACTTTGCCTGAGTTAGTATATGCATATGTATATCAACTCGAAGGTAGTCATGACTGTCCAAGTCCACATATGAATGGATTCTTTGTATTTTCCGAATACTTTCCCACTTCCTGTTCCCATATTATGATGCCTTATTTATGTGCCTTATATTGTTGTTTCAGAAACTTTAGTATGTCCTCGAGAAACCAATACAACAATGGGTGTCACCCTGACTTGGCCCATAACTCCCTATGGACAGACCTCAGTCCTCTCTTGTCCCGATACTGATGGGAATGCTACTAGGAACTGTACTGCGGAGGGAGTGTGGGAACAACCTTATGTCCAGGAGTGCCTGACCTGTCCTCTAGAAACCAACACTACAATGGGTGTTACCCTGACATGGCCCATAACTCCCAATGGACAGACCTCAGTCATCTCTTGTCCTGATACTGATGGGAACGCTACTAGGAACTGTACTGCGGAGGGAGTGTGGGAACAACCTTACGTCCAGGAGTGCCTGACCTGTCCTCTAGAAACCAACACTATATCTGGTGTTACTCTTACATGGCCCCAAACTCCCATTGGACAGACCTCAGTCCTCTCCTGTCCTAACACAAACAGAAGTGCTACTAGGAACTGTTCTGTGGAGGGAGTGTGGGAACAACCTTTTGTTTGTGACTGCTTGACTCAGCAAATTTCTCAGCAACTCTGTAATGTACGTGACTCCATCCCTTCTCTCTATACTGTGGTTGCACTCATGTTGTTGGTCCCTTCTCTCCCCTGTGTGTAGAACCCAGAGGACACTGTATCAGTACTGATGAATATTTCTTCTCTTGATGGTAGCTTGACACCTGAAGAGGTGATAAGCATAACTGATGCTTTGAATTCTCTAAACAGTAATTCAAGTAATTTTCAAAGCAATGAGGTTGGTTTGTAGGATGACATCCACACTACTCCTGTAATGCTTGTTGAAGTTACTGTGACGTCTGGTGTTGCACTGATAGGGTATCGGCTAATCACTCAATATTCTCTTGTATTGGTATGACTGTGTCATGTGTTGGTCATTTCTTATACTTCATAGGCAGTTGTTTTATTTTATACACTAAATGCTCTGTTAAACACAAACAACTATGGTAAAAGTGAGAGTTTCCTATTTGCTTCAGCCCTACCCTGACAAAAGTGTACATGTGCATGATGTACACATGGTCTTTCCATATTGATAGGTGGACTGGTTATTTGGTTACGTTTTACACAATGTATAACTTACATATGTCCAAGTGTACATGCTGATTTTTGGAGGTAATAGTTTTATGCTACATATTTCACTCCAGACCAGACAGACTGTCCTGGATACATTGGAAGTATTATTGAATACCAGACGAGATAGTGTGGATGAGGGATCTGTGATTGATGTTGAACAAACGTTAGTTCCTGAAGAACATTGCCTGTGTTGACATATGTATCTAGATTTAGCTAACTATGGGTTCTTATAATTTCATACAGGATATCAGATTCCCTAAATGCTATAGTCACCAACACACCAGTGGGTCCTGGGGAAACAGTCACCATCAGAGGTTCTGGAGGAACTGCAGAGATTGTTGTGACTCGTCCAACAGTAGACACCTTAAGGACCATGGGAATACAGGTTGAATCTCAAGGCACCACTGTTGACATACCAAGGGGGTTTGCTTTGCAGATCTTGGGAGACAGTTTAGGAGGTGGCAATGCTAGACTAGCTGTGACAACCTTTTCCAATGAGGACGGGACCTTCCAACCCCAAGATCCAACATTTCTACTTGGTAGCGATCTGGTTGACATCTCCTTGCTGGATGATAATGGAATTGTTCCTGTGTCTAATCTTGACATGGCCAATAGGGTCATGTTTGTAGTCCAGAGAAATGTAAGTACGTGTGTTGTATTGTATGAAGCATGACGTGTGAATGTACATTGCGTCTACATTCATCTCAATATTAAGTGGGATTTTCCCCTGCGACAGTAATAGTGCATACTTTTATTCTCTTAGAATGTTCCTGATGGAGCTCCCTTTTGTTGCTTCTATAATCTTGTCTTACAAGACTGGACTTCTGAAGGTTGTGAAGTGACTGACGAAACTGCTACTACCGTGACTTGCACCTGTGACCATCTGACTACCTTTGGCTACCTGGTGGTGAGTATGTGTGGTATGTGTGGTATGTGCATGCACCCACACACATGCACACACACACACACACACACACACACACACACACACACACACACACACACACACACACACGCACATGCACAAGCACACATACACACACGCACACACACACACACACACACGCACACGCACACACGCACACACACACGCACATGCACACACACACACACATGCACACACACACAGACACACACACACACACACACACACACACACACACACACACAATATTATGAAAATAAATTCAAATTTTGGCTTGAAAATTGAATGTTTCCTATTTAGGGCTCTTCTCAACCTGGTGGTATCACTCCATTGGGTGCTGTACTGATTGCAGTTGGAGTGTCTATTGCTGTTGTCCTGATTGTGGCTGGAGGGGTCATGCTGGGAGTGATGTGAGTTTCATTGCTTGTTTATTAGAATTAATCAAATAATGTGAAACGATGTGACAAAACAAACTAGGAGTTGGGTAGTGTTGGGGACTATTTTTTACATACTCAGGTAGGAACGTAGAGGTGTCCCCATCATGGAATTATTTCAGCGTCTTTTTCGGGTTTAAAAGAATCTTCTCTGAAGACAGGACACGATATGACACCAACTAAATTTAAACGTCCAGTTTAAATTTAGTTGTCAGGTGATCAAATACTTGCATTTGTTAATTTGAAATGCATCTAGGTATTGTAGTGGTGTGAAGTTGAAAGGACTGTCTTCACACTTTTGTAGCATCTACCGCAAGAGGAGCGAGGACAAAGGAGTTGTAACCTCAAGTTTATAGCTCAAAATCAATCCAACTTTCAATGTAGATTAGACACACATGAACAGATGAACAATTCTCATAAAATTGCACACAGTCATGCTGTAACAGTAGATATGTATGTATATATTGCACCCATGAAGACATTTCTAAATTGTACATAGTTATAGTTATTCTACACATTAGTGGATTTTAATAGGTTTTGAACATGGTTACCATGGCGACTAATGGATACATGTTTGTGTGTGTTTGCATGTGTTTTGACATGTGTTGGTGTTTGTCATTAATGCATAGGATTCATTTGAGAATTTCTGGATATCATGCAAGTGGCATGGTTGATTCATAGGTTTGTAAGTAGGGAAAAAAGTTGTACACACCATTGACCTCTCTCTCTGTCAAGCACATTGTGTTACTAGCACAACAACCATGACATTACCAATAATGCTAGTAATTCCATGAATCTGTAACTGTACAGTATATTGTGCAGTATATTTGATACCACTGATGTCATCTCGTCTCCATGCAATACCTGTCACGCATGTTAACCTGTAGAAGTCTTCAAATAGTTGTTTCCAGTACAGTTGCTACATAACAAGTCAAGAACTACCTACTATGCAATATACGTATACTGTTATGTATCCATGGTTCTTGACGATTCATAGTTATAATGGAACTAACACCAACTCTATACAATATTATGGTTGACAGTGACGTCTCACAATAACAATGATATGTGCAAGTTGGTTTCCATGCCGATGCATTCTACTACATTGCATGAATCAACTATTTATCTTTCGATGAATGTTTAATTCCTGTGATAATCATAGTGAAATATTGGATTCTATGTGCTAGCTAGTTTCACGGTGTTAAAGTTTCATACTTAGTTGCTCCATTTTTTCAACTTTTAATGTAGAGTAAATACGCATGATTAGATGGACAACTCGCCTGAACTTGCACATATGCATGTTGTAACATTTGATACATACTGCACACATGAACATATATCTGAACTTGTATATAGTTATAAGTAATATTCTAATTGTTAGTGGAATTGAAACAGTTTGAACATAGAGATGTGACGTCAATAGATGCATCAGCATAGAAATCATCTTGTGTGTGTGTGTGTGTGTGTGTGTGTGTGTGTGTGTGAAACCATTCACTAAAACCCTAATCCATCACCTTCACAATAGCACATTTGCTAGGAATGAATTTTTAAAATTGTTACCTTCATCTGGCTTCCATTGCTGTGATGCAATCAGGTGTTAATGATATTTTGCCTTGTGTGCATCCGTTTTGGGCATGGAGTATGTATATAGGTATTTCAAATGTCTAGAACTTGTGACATATAATACGTGCTAATTAACCTCCCATTCCAGTGAAATGCACAGGTGGTAGAAGCTGACTAGTCCTAATTTTGTGTAACTTTGCCTTTGATAGTTGAATACCAAATACCTGTCGACATATGTACATCCAATATAAGGACAGGGTTTTACTCTTGCTAATATATGCAAAATGGCGACCAGTAGGATTGTTAAGATCTTCACTCAAATTATAATGTTGCTGATGAACCTCCTTCGTCTACTACAGCTCCTGTCATAGTGCCTCATTATAACTTATAGATGTCTCCTGTATTAGTGCCTTCCACAAGACCTGTTGTATAGTGTGTCTCTGACAATGCTGCAATAGCTCCTGCCTTACTACCTCCTCTCCTGTTGTATAATAGTGGCTTCTTTACCTTTTTTACAACCAGTTAACAAATTAAGAGAAGTTGTTGAGAGTGTTCGATTACCATTGTGTGTACATGGGTAAACTACCTTTATTTATTACTTATCATTTAACACCATCTGGTGTTGAATGGCCTAGCGGTAAAATTGCATTTCAGGGGGATACGTATGTGATAGAAGCTCACTAGTCACAATTTCTCATGATTTTTCACAACTTTGTGCATTGTTGAGATGTTCACACCAGCTCCTACATACACATACCACAGTTGCCTTACAGTATATACTGTCACTTGTTGGCTGCCTGGGTGCCTACACATAACTAACATTTATATCATGTAACCTATGAGACCTCAGTATACATACAGTATTTAATTTTATTCATGTCTACATTGTGTGCGTGCATATTTTGACTGGAGGCCAAACCATATGCTGAATTCTCATACGAACTACTTTCCATAGCAACCGGGTCTGTACAAATGGAGTGAGTTCTTCCCTTTGCGGCCTGGTTAGTTTTATTCACTGTGAAACACTGAACACATCAACATAGTGTGTGTGCGTGTCTTTATGTGTGTGTATGTGTGTGTATTTGCAGATTATTGTTATTTTTGGATTGTGGTAGGGAAGTCTCCATTTTGTGAAACCTGAGATCATTCCTATTCTCACTTAATTGGCTGCAGTGACTATAAAAGTAATGTGCAGAAAGCTGCTGACTGTCTGGTGCAATTCTGATGACCAAGAAAGAGTGTAGCACAAGGTTAGTATAATATACACATCCAATCCACAACTGTTTTGTACAATCTGTTTAAGTTACCAATTCAGAAGAGAGTATTTACTTTACTATCAATACAATTTGTTATAATTATTATGTGAAAGAGTAATTCATGTGATTATTTTGTGACAGATGAAGATTCTTTTTGCCACACTCAATCTTATTCTTTTGTTCAACACGGCTCATGTCCGTTCTGATGGAGCTTCATCAGCAGACTGTGATATTTTGACGCCTTCACATGGAAACTCTTCTGCTCAGAATGGTTCTAGTAATTTCAGTTTAACTTTGGAAGGCTCCAATACGACATATGTACCAGGACAGCAATACTCACGTAAGACTATAAATATTATTTTTGACATAATATTTTGTTTAATGATATTATTTTTTTTGACATCTGGTATGTTAAACGTAGACCGCGATTATAGAAACTAACGTGTGTACGAATCTGTGCGTTCCGTGTCCGAGTCACGCGTTTTCGTATCCACGCAGACTGGCAGGGGTATAAAAGGGGGGGTGAGGAGCATGAAAACATGGCCGACGCTTTAGAATTTGAAAAAGCGCGCGAATAAAGGAAGCAGTTTTACGCCGTCAAAACGTTCGCAAACACTTAGAAACGATCAAATTCCGTTTATATCCTTCATTTTTCTATTGCTTGATTGCTAGGAGTGCAAAAATTGAAGACTGAAAAACTGTATAGGCATTTTATGGGCGAATTACAGAATTATAGCGCGAAGAATAAAACCACCAACCAGAACGGACCTTCCAGTTCCCAGAAGGGTTAGAGATATTCCCCACGTTATTGAAGGGGGGCCAAGGTCAGAAAAAAGTAAATTCGAGTGGGTACAGAAAGAACGTCACTTTGCTGTGGAATTGACCGGCAAATGCCTTCTGATATCCTCTAAGCGGCTCGCAATTTGATCCTTTTCCTGTTCGTCTTGACAGTAACAGAAGCGTCGATTGTCAAAAGAAAGCGAAATTAGCAACTCCCAAGGACTTTACGGTCTCGGACGAAAATCGACCAAGTTTGCGATTCGATCGGTATATGAATTTGTATGGATTCTCATGGCACTATTTCTATTGTGTATTTATGTGTAAAAGCCATAATAATAGCTTTTATTTGTATGTGTACGTTCATATGGAACTAACGTATTGTTTGTAACTTAAGCGGTTCCGCCATTTTTTCACGAAACGCGAAATCAGGAGGAGCACCGCCCTTTTATACTCGCGGTCTACGTTTAAGCTCAATATAATTAAATGATATTTGTTCCCACACGTAACCCAACAGTGAACTTAGGCATATTATAAATTATATTGTATGAAAAATGATGCTGTTATTCTTTTGAAATGCCGACAATTAGTGAAATTTGGCTAGAATTTGAGTGCAATAGCTTCATCAAATGAAAGAGATCCCCAGTAATTGGAATGTGGGGCAGCATTACTTATTCTTCTCCTTCTGAGCCTTCATTGCACTTTCATAGTAGGTATGGTTGCCAAACAATTGTTGACCTATGGTTCATTCCTGCATACAGCATGAATCTACTGTAACTATACTATGTACAGTACACCGTCTATTATAGATGTCAAGATTGTTACATTTCTATGACATGGTTCGCTCATTCTGACAGTTTGCCCACTTTTTCTGTCTCATTAATTACTTCATTACTTCTTATTTATATGCCATTAACATTAATTCCACTAGGATGTGCAATGGTTTGAATAATATTGCACCATTATTAGAGAGGAGTTTGTGGATCATGCTTATAAATGAGCTATATTCTAGGATCGGATTTGTCAGTACATTGAATATAGTGGCTTAGAGGTTTGTTCCGGCAAAACTTGATTTTTCTTTAAGAGTAAAGCGAAAAATGAAAGGTTACTCCCAGTATAGCAATAACACTGATCATAAATGTCTGTATAGATAGTCAATTTTGTGCATGACATTGAGTTAAACATACAAAGAAAAGCAAACGTTTAATCGCCCCCATGTATGCATAGATTCTGTGTGTAAGTTCAAAAGTGCAATCATGATAATAATCATCATCCATTTTCAATCTAATTTGTGTCTTCAGTGAACTTATCAGCAGCACACAACGGTACCTTTAACGGGTACCTTGTTGTGGCTCAAGATGAGAATGGTGAACGTGTTGGTAACTTTACTCTTGGAGTGAACCAGACTCATGCTTGTAATGTGAGTAGTGGAAAATATTTTAATCACATGGTGTTGTATAGTGATCAGATGATTGTGACTATCAGTATTAGTCTTATTTCTATTTTGGCATAAATCATTGTTTAATTCAATGTCACTTTAATTGGTAATGAATATTATGGTGACTATAACCGACTATTAGCACTGTCCACATTTTATTAGAGTATTGAAGTAACGTGATTGTAATGCTGCACAATTATTACTGTAACAGTTGTACCCTATTGATATTTAGTACTTGGATGGACAACTAAAAATTCTTTACAATGCAATGACAACATTGGTCTGTTTTTCAAATTGCACATTAGTTGCTTATAATCATCAGTTTTAAGAATATTGGTGTATTCCCTTTAAGTATGCCAGTACTCTTAACAGTAGGGAATTAATGATGTAGCACACAACATAAAAGAATACAGTATATATGACTCAGCTATTAATTCATCATCTTGTTTTCTTCACTTCCTTGACCTTTAGGACTCAAGAGGCATCACAAACTCTGAGTCCAGTGAGAAGACATCAGTCAATCTGACTTGGGTTGCTCCTTTAGCACGTTTAGAATCTATTCTGCGTGTTATTTTCAGAGTGATCGTATATGTAGCTGAGGGGATTAAGTATTTCCTGGAGGGTCCGCAACTCAACGGTAAGCGGTGACTTATGTAGTTAGTATAATGTAAGATGTTATTTTTTGTTTCCTTCCCTTACTGTAACTGTTTCTGAAACATCATTTTTCATTTGTCATTTCCCCTACACCATTCCCAGCAAGTATATTAATATTGTGTAATAATTATTGATTATTAACCATTACACCAGAGACTCCGTCATCAACACCAGAGACTCCGTCATCGTCTCCAGAGACTCTGTCATCGTCTCCAGAGACTCCGTCATCAACACCAGAGACTCCATCATCGACACCAGAGACTTCGTCATCGACTCCAGAGACTCCGTCATCGACACCAGAGACTCAGTCATCGAAACCAGTGACTCCGTCATCGACTATAGAGACTCTGTCATCGACACCAGAGACTCCGTCATCGACTTCAGAGACTCCGTCATCGACTCCAGGGACTCTGTCATCGACACCAGTGACTCCGTCATCGACTACAGAGACTCCGTCATCGACACCAGAGACTCAGTCATCGAAACCAGTGACTCCGTCATCGACTATAGAGACTCTGTCATCGACACCAGAGACTCCGTCATCGACTTCAGAGACTCCGTCATCGACTCCAGGGACTCCATCATCGACACCAGTGACTCCGTCATCGACTACAGAGACTCCGTCATCGACACCAGAGACTCCGTCATCGACACCAGAGACTCCGTCATCGACTCCAGAGTCTCCGTCATCGACTCCAGAGACTCCGTCATCGACACCAGAGACTCCGTCATCGACACCAGAGACTCCGTCATCGACACCGGAGACTCCGTCATCGACACCAGAGACTCCGTCATCGACTCCAGAGACTCCGTCATCGACACCAGAGACTCAGTCATCGAAACCAGTGACTCCGTCATTGACTATAGAGACTCTGTCATCGACACCAGAGACTCCGTCATCGACTTCAGAGACTCCGTCATCGACTCCAGGGACTCCGTCATCGACACCAGTGACTCCGTCGTCGACTACAGAGACTCCGTCAACGACACCAGAGACTCCGTCATCGACTCCAGAGACTCCGTCGTCGACTCCAGAGACTCCGTCATCGACACCAGAGACTCCGTCATCGACACTGGAGACTCCGTCATCCACACCAGAGACTCCGTCATCGACTCCAGAGACTCCGTCAACGACACCAGAGACTCCGTCATCGACACCAGAGACTGCGTCATCGACTCCAGAGACTCCGTCATCGACACCAGAGACTCCGTCATCGACTCCAGAGACTGCCTCATCGACTCCAGAGACTCCGTCATCGACACCAGAGACTCCGTCATCGACACCAGAGACTCCGTCATCGACACCAGAGACTCCGTCATCGACTCCAGAGACTCCGTCATCGACACCAGAGACTCCGTCATCGACACCAGAGACTCCGTCATCGACTCCAGAGACTGCCTCATCGACTCCAGAGACTCCGTCATCGACACCAGAGACTCCGTCATCGACACCAGAGACTCCGTCATCGACACCAGAGACTCCGTCATCGACTCCAGAGACTCCGTCATCGACACCAGAGACTCCGTCATCGACACCAGAGACTCCGTCATCAACACCAGAGACTCCGTCATCGACACCAGAGTCTCCGTCATCGACACCAGAGACTCCGTCATCGACACCAGAGACTCCGTCATCGACTCCAGAGTCTCTGTCATCGACACCAGAGACTCCGTCATCGACACCAGAGACACCGTCATCGACACCAGAGACTCCGTCATCGACACCAGAGACTCCGTCAACGACACCAGAGACTCCGTCATCGACTCCAGAGACTCCGTCATCGACTCCAGAGACTCCGTCATCGACACCAGAGTCTCCGTCATCGACACCAGAGACTCCGTCATCGACACCAGTGACTCCGTCATCGACTCCAGAGACTCCGTCATCGACACCAGAGACACCGTCATCGACACCAGAGACACCGTCATCGACACCAGTGACTCCGTCATTGACACCAGAGACTCCGTCATCGACTCCAGAGACTCCGTCATCGACTTCAGAGACTCCGTCATTGACACCAGAGACTCCGTCATCGACACCAGAGACTCCGTCATCGACTCCAGAGACTCCGTCATCGACACCAGAGACTCCGTCATCGACACCAGAGACTCCGTCAACGACACCAGAGACTCCGTCATCGACACCAGAGACTCCGTCATCGACACCAGAGACTCCGTCATCGACACCAGAGACTCCGTCATCGACACCAGAGACTCCGTCATCGACACCAGAGACTCCGTCATCGACACCAGTGACTCCGTTATCGACTCCAGAGACTCCGTCATCGACACCAGAGACACCGTCATCGACTCCAGAGACTCCGTCATCGACACCAGAGACTCCGTCATCGACACCAGAGACTCCGTCATCGACACCAGAGACTCCGTCATCGACACCAGAGACTCCGTCATCGACTCCAGAGACTCCGTCATCGACACCAGTGACTCCGTCATCGACACCAGAGATTCCGTCATCGACTCCAGAGTCTCCGTCATCGACTCCAGAGACTCCGTCATCGACACCAGAGACTCCGTCATCGACACCAGAGACTCCGTCATCGACACCAGAGACTCCGTCAACGACACCAGAGACTCCGTCATCGACACCAGAGACTCCGTCATCGACACCAGAGACTCCGTCATCGACTCCAGAGTCTCCGTCATCGACTCCAGAGACTCCGTCATCGACACCAGAGACTCCGTCATCGACACCAGAGACTCCGTCATCGACACCAGAGACTCCGTCATCGACACCAGAGACTCCGTCAACGACACCAGAGACTCCGTCATCGACACCAGAGACTCCGTCATCGACACCAGAGACTCCGTCATCGACACCAGAGTCTCCGTCATCGACACCAGAGACTCCGTCATCGACACCAGTGACTCCGTCATCGACTCCAGAGACTCCGTCAACGACACCAGAGACTCCGTCATCGACACCAGAGACTCCGTCATCGACACCAGTGACTCTGTCATCGACACCAGAGACACCGTCATCGACACCAGAGACTCCGTCATCGACACCAGAGACTCCGTCATCGACACCAGAGTCTCCGTCATCGACACCAGAGACTCCGTCATCGACACCAGTGACTCCGTCATCGACTCCAGAGACTCCGTCAACGACACCAGAGACTCCGTCATCGACACCAGAGACTCCGTCATCGACACCAGTGACTCCGTCATCGACACCAGAGACACCGTCATCGACACCAGAGACACCGTCATCGACACCAGTGACTCCGTCAACGACACCAGAGACTCCGTCATCGACACCAGAGACTCTGTCATCGACACCAGAGACTCCGTCGACAACACCAGAGACTCCGTCGACAACACCAGAGACTCCGTCATCGACACCAGAGACTCCGTCATCGACTCCAGAGACTCCGTCATCGACTCCAGAGACTCCGTCGACGACACCAGAGACTCCGTCGTCGACTCCAGAGACACCGTCATCGACACCAGAGACTCCGTCATCGACACCAGAGACTCCGTCATCGACTCCAGAGACTCCGTCATCGACACCAGAGACTCCGTCATCGACACCAGAGACTCCGTCATCGACACCAGAGACTCCGTCATCGACACCAGAGACTCCGTCATCGACTCCAGAGACTCCGTCATCGACACCAGAGACTCCGTCATCGACACCAGAGACTCCGTCATCGACACCAGAGACTCCGTCATCGACACCAGAGTCTCCGTCATCGACTCCAGAGACTCCGTCATTGACACCAGAGACTCCGTCATCGACTCCAGAGACTCCGTCAACGACACCAGAGACTCCGTCATCGACTCCAGAGACTCCGTCATTGACACCAGAGACTCCGTCATCGACACCAGAGACACCGTCATCGACACCAGAGACTCCGTCATCGACACCAGAGACACCGTCATCGACACCAGAGACTCCGTCATCGACTCCAGAGACTCCGTCATCGACACCAGAGACTCCGTCATCGACACCAGAGACTCCGTCATCGACACCAGAGACTCCGTCATCGACACCAGAGACTCCGTCATCGACTCCAGAGACTCCGTCATCGACACCAGAGACTCCGTCATCGACACCAGAGACTCCGTCATCGACACCAGAGACTCCGTCATCGACACCAGAGTCTCCGTCATCGACTCCAGAGACTCCGTCATTGACACCAGAGACTCCGTCATCGACTCCAGAGACTCCGTCAACGACACCAGAGACTCCGTCATCGACTCCAGAGACTCCGTCATTGACACCAGAGACTCCGTCATCGACACCAGAGACACCGTCATCGACACCAGAGACTCCGTCATCGACACCAGAGACACCGTCATCGACACCAGTGACTCCGTCATCGACACCAGAGACACCGTCATCGACACCAGAGTCTCCGTCATCGACACCAGAGACTCCGTCATCGACACCACTGACTCCGTCATCGACACCAGAGACTCCGTCATCGACACCAGAGACTCCGTCATCGACACCAGAGACTCCGTCAACGACACCAGAGTCTCCGTCATCGACTCCAGAGACTCCGTCATCGACACCAGAGACTCCGTCATCGACACCAGTGACTCCGTCGACGACACCAGAGACTCCGTCATCGACACCAGAGACTCCGTCATCGACACCAGAGACTCCGTCATCGACACCAGTGACTCCGTCGACGACACCAGAGACTCCGTCATCGACACCAGAGACTCCGTCATCGACACCAGAGACTCCGTCATCGACACCAGAGACTCCGTCATCGACTCCAGAGACTCCGTCATCGACTCCAGAGACTCCGTCATCGACTACAGAGACTCCGTCATCGACACCAGAGACTCCGTCATCGACACCAGAGTCTCCGTCATCGACTCCAGAGACTCCGTCATCGACACCAGAGACTCCGTCATCGACACCAGTGACTCCGTCATCGACTCCAGAGACTCCGTCAACGACACCAGAGACTCCGTCATCGACACCAGAGACTCCGTCATCGACACCAGAGACTCCGTCATCGACTTCAGAGACTCCGTCATCGACTCCAGAGACTCCGTCATCGACACCAGAGACTCCGTCATCGACTCCAGAGACTCCGTCATCGACACCAGAGACTCCGTCATCGACACCAGAGACTCCGTCATCGACACCAGAGACTCCGTCATCGACTCCAGAGACTCCGTCATCGACACCAGAGACTCCGTCATCGACACCAGAGACTCCGTCATCGACACCAGAGACTCCGTCATCGACTCCAGAGACTCCGTCAACGACACCAGAGACTCCGTCATCGACACCAGAGACTCCGTCATCGACACCAGAGACTCCGTCATCGACACCAGAGACTCCGTCATCGACTCCAGAGACTCCGTCATCGACACCAGAGACTCCGTCATCGACTCCAGAGACTCCGTCATCGACACCAGAGACTCCGTCATCGACACCAGTGACTCCGTCATCGACTCCAGAGACTCCGTCATCGACTCCAGAGACTCCGTCAACGACACCAGAGACTCCGTCATCGACACCAGAGACTCCGTCATCGACACCAGAGACTCCGTCATCGACTCCAGTGACTCCGTCATCGACACCAGAGACTCCGTCATCGACACCAGAGACTCCGTCATCGACACCAGAGACTCCGTCATCGACACCAGAGACTCCGTCATCGACACCAGAGACTCCGTCATCGACACCAGTGACTCCGTCATCGACTCCAGAGACTCCGTCATCGACTCCAGAGACTCCGTCATCGACTCCAGAGACTCCGTCATCGACACCAGAGACTCCGTCATCGACACCAGAGACTCCGTCATCGACACCAGAGACTCCGTCATCGACTCCAGAGACTCCGTCATCGACACCAGAGACTCCGTCATCGACACCAGAGACTCCGTCATCGACACCAGAGACTCCGTCATCGACACCAGAGACTCCGTCATCGACACCAGAGACTCCGTCATCGACTCCAGAGACTCCGTCATCGACTCCAGAGACTCCGTCATCGACTCCAGAGACTCCGTCATCGACACCAGAGACTCCGTCATCGACACCAGAGACTCCGTCATCGACACCAGAGACTCCGTCATCGACTCCAGAGACTCCGTCATCGACACCAGAGACTCCGTCATTGACATCAGAGACTCCATCATTAACTCCAGAGACTCTGTCATTGACTACAGAGACTCTTGCACCAACTACAGAACCTCCTACCTCACCATCGAGTACAGTACTCGTTTCCCCTACACCATTACCAGCAAGTATGTTTTATTATTGTTCAAATTTATTTATATGTGATTGTATAAATTTATATTGCCATATGCAATATTTTTCTTTGTATCACAACTAGTTTGTCCTGAAGAAACCAACACTACATCAGGTATTACTCTGACATGGCCTTCAACTCCTGTTGGACAGACCTCAGTCCTCTCTTGTCCTAACACTGACGGGAATGCTACCAGGAACTGTTCTGTGGGAGGAGTGTGGGAACAACCTTTTGTTTGTGACTGCTTGACTCAGAGAATTTCTCAGCAACTCTGTAATGTATGTGACTCCATCCCTTCTCTCTGTACTGTGTTTGTACTCATGTTCTTGGTCCCTTCTCTCCTCCTGTGTGTAGAATCCAGAGGACACTGTATCAGTACTGATGAATATTTCTTCTCTGAATGATAGCTTGACAAGTGAAGAAGTAATTAATATTGCTGAGAGTGTGAATTCTCTCATCAGTGATCCAAGGAACCTTCAAAGCAATGAGGTTGGTTTGTGTAAGATACTCATACTACTTCCTGTACTTCTTGTGAATGTCATTTTCAGAGATTGTAGGACAGTGCAATGTACAGGCAGTGCTACTTGCTCAGTAAGTACCTTAAGGGGTACATTGAATTTGTTCTTTTTTCAGAGGTATTTACGAACAGTATTGGTTGATGTAGTGTACATGAGCTAAAAACTGAGTGAAAAGTACATGTATTAACAGGTGTATATGCACTAGCCAAGATAATTATATTATAAAAACAAGATGCACTTCAATCGATAACACTTAATTTGGTTTGTGATTAAATCCTTCTTTCATCCAAATAAACATGCATATGAGTGGGTAAATTTGTGTAACCCACAATGTATGAAGTTCTCCCTCAATCTTAGCCTGAACTTTAAACATAATACAATGACTGGTAAGTCAGGAACCAATGTGTTCAACTAATAATACATTGAAAATAGTCATCAATGATTGTCATAATAAAGTGTCCCACTACATGTGTGCACTAATCCGGAGTATTGTAATATTTAACATTATTGAAGCATCCCCTTGGTTGTTAATATGGCTACAGTCTCTATCATTTGTTGACAATTCCTGAAAACACAGGTATTATATCTATACTTCAACAATGGTCTAAGTCTTGCATGAAACATGTTATTATTAGATCATCCATGTGTCAGTGTTAAGCAAACTCAACATCTGTTGTGTTGAACTCTCTGATCCAATAGTTCTGTTATAGTGGAATCACCCGGTGATTTGATTTAATTTAGTCTGTTTTCTTACAATGTAGTATATACTAATTATCCCTTATTTACAAGGGTAAAAAGTGGCTCACCACAAACCATGTTCTCATATCAATGCAAGTGATAATGTTTCTCTTAATTTTAAAACACAGCCTTTGCACCTGTGTAGACTTAGTACAGTGTCTCATGTGGCATATACGTACGTAGGGTATGTGCTGTACAGGATTTTTTGAGGATAATTTTGGACATATTGTATTCCTTAGATACATGGTTGTAATTATTTCTGTGCACTGTTACACAATGAATAATACGACAATACGTGCAAGCCCTTTATAGTCCAAAATAGATACTGCATGTGCACATAAACCAGCTGAATACATGTCCACACATCCACAAGGTGTAAGGCTTCTGATAACTGAAGTAACAATAAGCAGGAAAAGCCACTGTGACAACAGAGCACTCAGAAACACACATGCTAACAATTGAACATAATATGTAACCATGAACAGACAACAGACACACAGGAAACTGTGGGAGATTTACTATGCATATTAATGTTTCGTTTCAGTCCAGACAGACTGTGCTTGATGTAGTGGAAGCTTTATCATTGACAAGTAGTGACATTATCAATAATGCATCTGGAGTTAATGTTGAACAAACGTGAGTGGTTGATAAACAATTTAATATACCTAAGTTGCCTTTGATAATAACCAAATTCCTTTATATATACAGAATAACCAATTCTATCGATGCCATAGTCACCAACACACCAGTGTTTCCTGGACAAATGACCACTGTCAGAAGTTCTGGAGGAACAGCAGAGATTACTGTGTCTCGTCCATCAGTAGACACCTTAAGGGACAATGGAGTACAGGTTGAATCTCAGAACACCACTGTCAACCTACCTCCAGGTCTTGCCATGCAGATCTTTGGAAGTGGTTTAGGTGATGGAAATGCTAGACTTGCTGTGACTACCTTTTCAAATCAAGATGGGACATTCCGACCACCGAATTCATTGTCCCTGGGTACAAATCTGGTTGACATCTCCTTGCTGAACCAGAGTGGAATTGTTCCTGTGTTCGATCTCAACAGGAACAATCGGGTCACCATTGAACTTCAGAGAAATGTAAGTATGCAAAGATAGTATATTATTTTTGACAATATTACATCATAGATTCAATGTTTCAATTGCTACATCATGCAATTGCTTCAATTTTTGTCATTGCATAGTCCACAAATTTTGTTGATGAAAGGCAAATTTGTTCTTTTTGGGATGTGACTGTGTCAGACTGGAGTTCTGATGGTTGTGAAGTGATTTCTTTCACTGGAAATTCTGTGACTTGTGCCAGTGACCATCTGACTATCTTTGGCTCCCTGGTGCAGGTGAGTTGCATGTGTGTATGTGTGCGTATGTTTTACTACTGCTATATAATACAGTGGAACCTCTCTATTAAGGACACTTTGGGACCTTAAGTTTAGTCCTTATTACAGAGGTGTCCTCAATTCAGAGGTCATTTAATACACTACAGTACTACACTGGGACGCAGAATGGTGTCCTTATTATAGAGGTTTCCACATTCCAGAGGTTTGTAAAAGAGGAATTCCACTGTATATATGTGCTTGATAGCACACACACACACACACACACACACACAAACACACACACACAAACACGTGTACACACACACACACACACACACACACACACACACACACACACACACACACACACACACACACATACACACACACACACAAACACAAACACAAACACACACAAACACATACATTTACGTATACACACATGCACACACATACTCACTACATGCACTATTCATCTCTTGATCATTATTGCACTGATATCTTCCTATTTAGGGCTCTTCTCCACCTGATGGCATAACTGCATTGGGTGCTGTACTGATTGCAGTTGGAGTGTCTATTGCTGTTGTCCTGATTGTGGTCGGAGGTGTCATGCTGGGAGTGATGTGAGTTACCTGGTGTCCATATGTCAGTATATGTCAGTAGTTGATTGACCACTGAAGTGGGCTTATATCAATTGCATAAGCTTAAACTTAAGCATGTTGTTCCAATGAGTTATGAATTGCAATAACCTATTATGTTTCCACACTATGTCAAATAAACACCTACTATTTGTATGGAAGTTTAAATAACTGCAGTTCCAAACTGCAATTATTTAATTTCCCACTTATTATAGATTTGGGTATTGTTGTGGTGCGAATTTAAAGGAATGTTGGTATATACATTTTGTAGCTTATATCGGAAGAAGAAAGAAGACAAAGGAGTTATTCTCACAAGTTTGTAGTTCACATAATTTTATTATAGACACAGAACACACATGAACAGAATCAATATAGATCTAAACCTGTATAATATTATAACCAATCACATGATGGAAGTGTGCCATCATTACCTTGGTAAACACATATGCACTCAGAATCTTATGTAGTTCACACAAGTTAGTTTGATAATTGAATCAGTTGCCAAATGTAAATATGTCAACTAAATCAAACATGAGGTGACACACTAGGTTAGGGAGGCTCCCTCTTGGGCACCCTTCCCACCTGGAGTGTCACTCAGGTTGGAGTCAGATGGGGTTAACAATAGTTTGGGTTGGAATTCTTCAAAATACACATGACAAAATTTTGCTACCCTCAACCATCTCATTATTATGCATTCACACTTGTCTCCACTTTTACATGCCCCCCTCTCACATACACCATAACAATGGATATACATGTGTAATACACACATATGCATCACATGTACGTATACAGCATGCATCTATACGTAATATTGTATGCATATGGAATTTTTGTGGATGTACAATGTCATATGCACATTACGTATTGAAACGTAATATGTACATCCACTACTTAGTACACACACTTGAGGATTTTGCTTGAGTCATCCCACCGTCACAACCAATAACTTACCTTTGACCACATGTCTGAAGGGAACCCCCAAACCTATAATAGATGTACATTCACGTACGCATAATATGTACATGTATACATATACACACAAGACACCCACAAACACGCACATGCACTTCCATGTACACAACACACACACACACACACACAATACTACAAAATCAACACATACAAACACACACACGCAACACACAAACATAGAGACTGAGGTGTGGATAAGCAAGGTCTGAATGTAAACCCAAAATTCATCTTAAGGGTACTTTCTACAACACTAAAACTAGTTCAGACCGAGTCTGAAGGACTCGCACAGTGATATGTATTATCCACAGTACCATGCCCAGCCTCTATCAGAACTGAGGCCCCTTTATCGAATACCTCATTCACAATCCTTCACAGCAACGCATCTGGTAGGAATGAATTGTTCTCATTGCTCCCATGTTTCAGCTTCAGTCACAAGCACCTTCAAATTACTTTGGTATGTGTAGGTGGATATCAAGTTTCACAAAGAGATATCCTCTTGGTACCTACTTATACAGTTACTTATGTAGGAAATATCACAAAAGGAAGTGTTACATCCCAGTGTTTGTGCACACTTCACTGCTTGGCAACATAATTAGTTCCTCTGATAACTGCAACACTGATGGATTGTTGAGATGCTTTACTGCCTACATCCACATACCACAATGCCTTATCTGCTGCATCACTTCCTTCATTTGTATGGTAGGTGGGCGTACAAGGTGCACATGTACTTGTGCACAATTAACTTCAATAACATTATTGTATCACATGAGGACTACTGTTAGAGTAATAGTTACTCTAGCATCATGTGTCCTGACAGCCATTTTGTGCTTCAATCCTGCCCTGATGATTTTAGTACTAGAGTACCTCGATATACCACTATATTGCATTGTCCCACTAGACTACTCAAGGTGAAGAGAGAGCATGTCCTCTGTGCAATATTGTGATATCTACACTACATATGCATGTGTAATTGTTTGGTCTCTCTCCCTCTAGCTGGCCTACCAGTAGTCATAGTTTACATGTGCATGTGAGTGTACTTAGTCCACCTAAATGTTCTGTGAATTCTATTAAGGGTGATATGGTCATTTTAAGCTTTCTCTAACAGACTGAGTGTTCAAAGTATATTCATAGCTTATAACAGCTTTGATAATCCCTATAATTCATTCATTATTGCTGTTACAGTAGCTGTGTATCTATCATCATTATATTAGCGTACCTTCATTTGACCGCTAAATACGTACTTGTTCTTCTACAATCCACTGTGTGTGCTTGTCTGTGGTAGGTGCTGGTGTGTGTGTGTGTGTGTGTGTGTGTGTGTGTGTGTGTGTGTGTGTTTCAATCATGTGTGTGGTGCATACTGGTATGTGCGTGCGTGGTAGGTGCATGACTGTGTCTATTGGTTCGAACCATTCTGATTCCAAATTGAATATTATGTATACCAGCTAGGTTCCACTTGTGAAACATGACCACATTCCTTTCACAACTCAATAATGAAGCTTCCTAGATGGGTATAAAACTGTGGCTAAAACTGATGGTTCATTCTGTGTAGTTCTGATAATGAAGAAAGAGTGGAGCACATAAGGTGGGCATGAATGTGTACAGATATATGTGTCTAATTTAGTCTGGTTTGAGTAATTATTATCTTCTTTCCAGTAGTTTGTCATTAATTGGTAGTTCCCTGGAGTAATGGTATTATAATTACATTGGTTTCTAAATCATTTGAGATTGAATAAATGTTACCATTTGTTGTTACTAGTACTGTTTTTAAACAGCAACCAAGAAAAGTACTGATTGTGAAGTGATCAATGTTTTTTAACCTGTCCTCTCTCTGTGGGGTCACATTATAAGATTCGGTATAATTGATGTGGCATTGTTACATATTAATAATAAATCCTGTTTCTGTTCCCTCAGATGAAGACGATCATAATTGTGGCTCTAATTCTTCCTCTGGTGCCCAATGTGGTACATTCTATAGTAGCTAGCGCAAGTGAGTTTTCCATAGAGACCTCACCACCAACTACAGAGCCTCCTACTTCACCATTGGGTGCCGTTTCCATTCCCCCCACACCATTACCAGCAAATATGTTCTATTATTATATAATAATTATTCATATGAGATGGTGTAATACTACATTCTATCACAACTAGTGTGTCCTGGAGACATGAACACTTTCTCTGGTGTAAACCTGGCATGGCCTTCAACTCCTGCTGGAGAGACCTCAGTCCTCTCTTGTCCTAACATCGACGGGAATGCTACTAGGAAGTGTTCTGTGGATGGAGTGTGGGAACCGGCTTGTGTCTGTGACTGTTTGACTTGCTTCCCCCGGCTATTCTGTTATGTATGTGAAAACACCCAAATGACATTCTATCTCTATGTGGTCGTGCAAGTTATATCAGTTTCTTTTCCTAATGTGTAGATTGGAAAATCTATTAGACCATTGAACAAGCTAGTCCAATCTTTGCTTTGTACCATTGGTAATTCAAGCAACCTTCAGAACAATGAGGTTTGTTGAAATATGTTTGAGAGTACTAGTCAGTGATAATGCGTCGATAATATATTAATAGACTATGTACTATTCCTACCTGTACTTATTTAAAGTGTTATTGAGAAGGCTGATAAAGGCTAGATAATATACAGCTGCTCCAAATACATTTTCATTTAAAATGAATGTTTCTTTGTTAACTGATTGATCAAGCAGAAAGTGGTATGATAAATGAATTATTGTATCCCGTTAGTGGAGATATTTGTAGTACGTATATTCTACAATTAGCACAGCTGCACACATATGTACATTACATACCAGAGGTCGTACCCATGCTGACTATTAGTCCAAACCATCTGTATCCCTTCTGTACCACACCCAGGAGGTTCTCAATCACAATTATTCCTGCTAGATACTGTATGATTAATCTGTATCATATTTGTGACAGGAGTTCGATATTAACGCATCCAGTAACACATAATAAATAAACACAACACATTCATTCATCCTTTAATTTGTACACACACCAGTAATTGAATGACATACAGATATTTGTAAGCTTGGAAACGTTAAAATTTCCACATTTCATTTTAGTCCAGACAGACTGTATTTGATGCAGTGGAGGTACTGTTAAATGCGAGCAGTGATTCTGTTGAGAATGCATCAGCACTCATTAATGGAACTATTGAACAAACGTGAGTTAATCCATGAATGACCA
The DNA here is from genome assembly GCA_964020155.1 of Chondrilla cf. caribensis. Taxonomy (NCBI): domain Eukaryota; kingdom Metazoa; phylum Porifera; class Demospongiae; order Chondrillida; family Chondrillidae; genus Chondrilla; species Chondrilla cf. caribensis. Next base: position 1,139,012 of record OZ026567.1, read on the forward strand.
GTTCCATGTGTTGATGTTGTGGGTCTTGATGTAAGCTGTACTTCTAATGTCATACAGGATATCAGATTCCCTAAATGCTATAGTCACCAACACACCAGTGGATCCAGGGGAAAATGCAACCATCATCAGTTCTGGAGAAACTGTAGAAATTGTTGTGTCTCGTCCAACTGTAAACACCATAAATACTACAGGAATACAGATTGAGTCCCAAGGGACCTTTGTCAACCTACCTCCTGGTGCTGCTATGAAGATCTTAGGAAGCAGTTTAGGTGGTGGTAATGCTACATTAGCCGTAATAACCTTTACAAATGAGGACAGGACCTTCCAACCCCAAGATCCATCATTTTCACTGGGCAGCAATCTGGTTGACATCATCTTGGTAGATGAGAACGGAACTGTTCCTGTATCCAATCTAAGTGCGGACTGTAGGATCACGTTTGAACTCCAGAGAAATGTACGCGGTTGTTGTGCTTTGTGGATACACTGTGTACATTCACTCATGTAATGTAGTAGTACACTGTTGATTGTCATGTTATATAAATACATATTTTAGGATATGTCTATTGGATCACCAAATTGTTCCGTTTGGGATGTCTCCAAACAAGACTGGAGTTCTGATGGTTGTGAAGTGATTAATGTCACTGCAAATTCTGTGAAATGTGCTTGCAATCAGCTGGGTATCTTTGGCTCCCTGGTGGTGAGTAGTGTGTGTTTGTGTCCATCAAACAATACACTTCAACCAATGGCATACAAGTTATTATTATAATAGTGCAGTTATCAGTAGGTGAGATTATTATAATAACCCTAACCCAGTCACATTAAGAGGGTTAGGTGAGGTTAGTATAGTGTACTACACGCCTACCGATTATCCATGTTTCTAAATCTGCAAATAATGTAATTGGGATCCATATTACTTTTATTCACTCAATGAATGCAATTGTGCTTCTCTTTTCTGTGATTGCAATTTTTTTTAATTTCCTCAATTCCCTCTATGTAGGCTCAAGCACTGACACCAGAGCCTCCATCAACTACAGAGACTCCACCCCCAACTACAGAGCCTCCAACAGAGACTCCACCACCAACTACAGAGCCTCCTACAGAGACTCTACCCCCAACTACAGAGCCTCCGACAGAGACTCCACCACCAACTACAGAGTCTCCTACAGAGACTCCACCGCCAAATACAGAGACTTCAACAGAGACTCCACCCCCAACTACAGAGCCTCCTACAGAGACTCCACCACCAACTACAGAGCCTCCTACAGAGACTCCACCACCAACTACAGAGCCTCCTACAGAGACTCTACCCCCAACTACAGAGCCTCCTACAGAGACTCCACCACCAACTACAGAGCCTCCTACAGAGACTCCAACACCAACTACAGAGCCTCCTACAGAGACTCCACCACCAACTACAGAGCCTCCTACAGAGACTCCACCACCAACTACAGAGCCTCCTACAGAGACTCCACCACCAACTACAGAGCCTCCTACAGAGACTCCACCCCCAACTACAGAGCCTCCGACAGAGACTCCACCACCAACTACAGAGACTCCAACAGAGACTCCACCACCAACTACAGAGCCTCCGACAGAGACTCCACCCCCAACTACAGAGCCTCCTACAGAGACTCTACCCCCAACTACAGAGCCTCCGACAGAGACTCCACCACCAACTACAGAGCCTCCGACAGAGACTCCACCACCAACTACAGAGCCTCCTACAGAGACACCACCGCCAAATACAGAGACTCCAACAGAGACTCCACCACCAACTACAGAGCCTCCGACAGAGACTCCACCACCAACTACAGAGCCTCCTACAGAGACTCCAACACCAACTACAGAGCCTCCTACAGAGACTCCACCACCAACTACAGAGCCTCCTACAGAGACTCCAACACCAACTACAGAGCCTCCTACAGAGACTCTACCCCCAACTACAGAGCCTCCGACAGAGACTCCACCACCAACTACAGAGCCTCCGACAGAGACTCCACCACCAACTACAGAGCCTCCGACAGAGACTCCACCACCAACTACAGAGCCTCCTACAGAGACTCCAATCCCAACTACAGAGCCTCCGACAGAGACTCCACCACCAACTACAGAGCCTCCGACAGAGACTCAACCACCAACTACAGAGCCTCCTACAGAGACTCCACCGCCAAATACAGAGACTCCAACAGAGACTCCACCCCTAACTACAGAGCCTCCAACAGAGACTCCACCCCCAACTACAGAGCCTCCTACAGAGACTCCACCACCAACTACAGAGCCTCCTACAGAGACTCTACCCCCAACTACAGAGCCTCCGACAGAGACTCCACCACCAACTACAGAGCCTCCTACAGAGACTCCACCCCCAACTACAGAGCCTCCTACAGAGACTCTACCCCCAACTACAGAGCCTCCGACAGAGACTCCACCACCAACTACAGAGCCTCCAACAGAGACTCCACCACCAACTACAGAGACTCCTACAGAGACACCACCGCCAAATACAGAGACTCCAACAGAGACTCCACCACCAACTACAGAGCCTCCTACAGAGACTCCACCCCCAACTACAGAGCCTCCTACAGAGACTCCACCCCCAACTACAGAGCCTTCTACAGAGACTCCACCACCAACTACAGAGACTCCGACAGAGACTCCAACACCAACTACAGAGCCTCCTACAGAGACTCTACCCCCAACTACAGAGCCTCCGACAGAGACTCCACCACCAACTACAGAGCCTCCGACAGAGACTCCACCACCAACTACAGAGCCTCCTACAGAGACTCCAATCCCAACTACAGAGCCTCCGACAGAGACTCCACCACCAACTACAGAGCCTCCTACAGAGACTCCACCGCCAAATACAGAGACTCCAACAGAGACTCCACCCCTAACTACAGAGCCTCCTACAGAGACTCCACCACCAACTACAGAGACTCCAACAGAGACTCCACCACCAACTACAGAGCCTCCGACAGAGACTCCACCCCCAACTACAGAGCCTCCTACAGAGACTCCACCCCCAACTACAGAGCCTCCGACAGAGACTCCACCACCAACTACAGAGCCTCCGACAGAGACTCCACCACCAACTACAGAGCCTCCTACAGAGACACCACCGCCAAATACAGAGACTCCAACAGAGACTCCACCACCAACTACAGAGCCTCCGACAGAGACTCCACCACCAACTACAGAGCCTCCTACAGAGACTCCAACACCAACTACAGAGCCTCCTACAGAGACTCCACCACCAACTACAGAGACTCCTACAGAGACTCCAACACCAACTACAGAGCCTCCTACAGAGACTCTACCCCCAACTACAGAGCCTCCGACAGAGACTCCACCACCAACTACAGAGCCTCCGACAGAGACTCCACCACCAACTACAGAGCCTCCGACAGAGACTCCACCACCAACTACAGAGCCTCCTACAGAGACTCCAATCCCAACTACAGAGCCTCCGACAGAGACTCCACCACCAACTACAGAGCCTCCGACAGAGACTCCACCACCAACTACAGAGCCTCCGACAGAGACTCCACCACCAACTACAGAGCCTCCTACAGAGACTCCAATCCCAACTACAGAGCCTCCGACAGAGACTCCACCACCAACTACAGAGCCTCCGACAGAGACTCAACCACCAACTACAGAGACTCCTACAGAGACTCCACCGCCAAATACAGAGACTCCAACAGAGACTCCACCCCTAACTACAGAGCCTCCAACAGAGACTCCACCACCAACTACAGAGCCTCCTACAGAGACTCCACCACCAACTACAGAGCCTCCTACAGAGACTCTACCCCCAACTACAGAGCCTCCGACAGAGACTCCACCACCAACTACAGAGCCTCCGACAGAGACTCCACCCCCAACTACAGAGCCTCCGACAGAGACTCTACCCCCAACTACAGAGCCTCCGACAGAGACTCCACCACCAACTACAGAGCCTCCAACAGAGACTCCACCACCAACTACAGAGACTCCTACAGAGACACCACCGCCAAATACAGAGACTCCAACAGAGACTCCACCACCAACTACAGAGCCTCCTACAGAGACTCCACCCCCAACTACAGAGCCTCCTACAGAGACTCCACCCCCAACTACAGAGCCTTCTACAGAGACTCCACCCCCAACTACAGAGCCTCCGACAGAGACTCCAACACCAACTACAGAGCCTCCTACAGAGACTCCACCCCCAACTACAGAGCCTCCAACAGAGACTCCACCCCCAACTACAGAGCCTCCTACAGAGACTCCACCACCAACTACACAGCCTCCGACAGAGACTCCACCACCAACTACAGAGCCTCCGACAGAGACTCCACCAACTACAGAGCCTCCTACAGAGACTCCACCGCCAAATACAGAGCCTCCTACAGAGACTCCACCCCCAACTACAGAGCCTCCGACAGAGACTCCACCCCCAACTACAGAGCCTCCGACAGAGACTCCACCACCAACTACAGAGCCTCCTACAGAGACTTCACCACCAACTACAGAGCCTCCGACAGAGACTCCACCACCAACTACAGAGCCTTCTACTCCAACATCTGGTACAGTTTTCATTTCCCCCACACCATCTCCAGCAAGTACGTTTTATCTTTGGATAAAATTATATTTATATGTAATGGTGTAAATCTATATTGCTGTATGCAATGTATTTTATCATATTATTATGATTATTATTTTATATTTAATGTATGCAATGTATTTCTTTGTATCACTACTAGTGTGTCCTGAAGAAACCAACTCTACATCGGGTATCACTCTTACATGGCCTTCGACTCCTATTGGAGAGATCTCAACCCTCTCTTGTCCTAACACCGATGGGAATGCTACCAGGAACTGTACAGTAGGAGGAGTGTGGGAACAACCTTTTGTTTGTGACTGCTTGACTCAGAGAATTTCTCAGCAACTCTGTAATGTATGTGACTCCATCCCTTCTCTCTGTACTGTGGTTGTACTCATGTTGTTGGTCCCTTCTCTCCCCTGTGTGTAGAACCCAGGAGACACTGTATCAGTACTGATGAATATTTCTTCTCTGAATGATAGCTTGACAAGTGAAGAAGTAATTAATATTGCTGAGAGTGTGAATTCTCTCATCAGTGATCCAAGTAACCTTCAAAGCAATGAGGTTGGTTTGTGTTAGATACTCATACTACTTCCTGTACTGCTTGTGAATGTCATTTTCAGAGATTGTAGGACAGTGCAATGTACATGCAGTGCTACTTGCTCAGTGAGCACCTTAAGGGGTACATTGAATTTGTTCTTTTATCAGAGGTATTTACGAACAGTATTGGTTGATGTAGTGTACATGAGCTAAAGACCGAGTGAAAGTACATGTATTAACAGGTGTATATGCACTAGCCAAGATAATTATATTATAAAAACAAGATGCACTTCAATCGATAACACTTAATTTGGTTTGTGATTAAATCTTTCTTTCATCCAAATGAACATGCTTATGAGTGAGTAAATTTGTGTAACCCACAATGTATGAAGTTCTCCCTCAATCTTAGCCTGAACTTTAAACATAATACAATGACTGGTAAGTCAGGAACCAATGTGTTCAACTAATAATACATTGAAAATAGTCATCAATGATTGTCATAATAAAGTGTCCCACTACATGTGTGCACTAATCCGGAGTATTGTAATATTTAACATTATTGAAGCATCCCCTTGGTTGTTAATATGGCTACAGTCTCTATCATTTGTTGACAATTCCTGAAAACATAGGTATTATATCTATACTTCAACAATGGTGACTGTCTAAGTCTTGCATGAAACATGTCGTTATTAGATCATCCATGTATCAGTGTTATGCAAACTCAACATCTGTTGTGTTGAACTCTCTGATCCAATAGTTCTGTTATAATGGAATCATACGGTGATTTGATTTAATTTAGTCTGTTTCCTTACAATGTAGTATGTACTAATTATCCCTTATTTACAAGGGTAAAAAGTGGCTCACCACAAACCATGTTCTCATATCAATGCAAGTGATAATGTTTCTCTTAATTTTAAAATACAGCCTTTGCACCTGTGTAGACTTAGTACAGTGTCTCATGTGGCATATAGGGTATGTGCTGTACAGGATTTTTTGAGGATAATTTTGGACATATTGTATTCCTTAGATACATGGTTGTAATTATTTCTGTGCACTGTTACACAATGAATAATACAACAATACGTGCAAGCCCTTTATAGTCCAAAATAGATACTGCATGTGCACATAAACCAGCCGAATGTCCACACATCCACAAGGTGTAAGGCTTCTGATAACTGAAGTAACAATAAGCAGAAAAAGCCACAACAGAACACTCAGAAACACACATGCTAACAATTGAACATATGTAACCATGAACAGACAACAGACACACAGGAAACTGTGGGAGATATACCATTCATATTAATGTTTCATTTCAGTCCAGACAGACTGTGCTTGATGTAGTGGAAGCTTTATCATTGACAAGTAGTGACGTTATCAATAATGCATCTGGAGTTAATGTTGAACGAACGTGAGTGGTTGATAACAATTTGATATACCTAAGTTGCCTTTGATAATAACCAACTTCCTTATATACAGAATAACCAATTCTATTGATGCCTTAGTCACCAACACACCAGTGTCTCTTGGACAAATGACCACTGTCAGAAGTTCTGGAGGAACTGCAGAGATTACTGTGTCTCGTCCAACAGTAGACACCTTAAGGGACAATGGAGTACAGGTTGAATCTCAGAACACCACTGTCAACCTACCTCCAGGTCTTGCCATGCAGATCTTTGGAAGTGGCTTAGGTGATGGAAATGCTAGACTTGCTGTGACTACCTTTTCAAATCAAGATGGGACATTCCGACCACCGAATTCATTGTCCCTGGGTACAAATCTGGTTGACATCTCCTTGCTGAACCAGAATAGAATTGTTCCTGTGTTCAATCTCAACAGGAACAATCGGGTCACCATTGAACTTCAGAGAAATGTAAGTATGCAAAGATAGTATATTATTTTTGACAATATTACATCATAGATTCAATTTTTCAATTGCTACATCATGCAATTGCTTCAATTTTTGTCATTGCATAGTCCACAAATTTTGTTGATGAAAGGCAAATTTGTTCTTTTTGGGATGTGACTGTGTCAGACTGGAGTTCTGATGGTTGTGAAGTGATTTCTTTCACTGGAAATTCTGTGACTTGTGCCAGTGACCATCTGACTATCTTTGGCTCCCTGGTGCAGGTGAGTTGCATGTGTGTATGTGTGCGTATGTTTTACTACTGCTATATAATACAGTGGAACCTCTCTATTAAGGACACTTTGGGACCTTAAGTTTAGTCCTTATTACAGAGGTGTCCTCAATTCAGAGGTCATTTACTACACTACAGTACTACACTGGGACGCAGAATGGTGTCCTTATTATAGAGGTTTCCACATTCCAGAGGTTTGTAAAAGTGGAATTCCACTGTATATATGTGCTTGATAGCACACACACACACACACACACACACACACACACACACACACACACACACACACACACACACACACACACACAGCACACACACACACACACACACACACACACACACACACACACACACACACACACACACACACACACAAACACGTGTACACACACACACACACACACACACACACACACACACACACACACACACAAACACGTGTACACACACACACACACACACACACACACAAACACACACACACACACACGTGTACACACACACACACACACACACACACACACACACACACACACACATACACACACACACACAAACACAAACACAAACACACACAAACACATACATTTACGTATACACACATGCACACACATACTCACTACATGCACTATTCATCTCTTGATCATTATTGCACTGATATCTTCCTATTTAGGGCTCTTCTCCACCTGATGGCATAACTGCATTGAGTGCTGTACTGATTGCAGTTGGAGTGTCTATTGCTGTTGTCCTGATTGTGGTTGGAGTCGTCATGCTGGGAGTGATGTGAGTTACTTTGTGTCCATATGTCAGTATATGTCAGTAGTTGATTGACCACTGAAGTGGGCTTATATCAATTGCATAAGCTTAAACTTAAGCATGTTGTTCCAATGAGTTATGAATTGCAATAACCTATTATGTTTCCACACTATGTCAAATAAACACCTACTATTTGTATGGAAGTTTAAATAACTGCAGTTCCAAACTGCAATTATTTAATTTCCCACTTATTATAGATTTGGGTATTGTTGTGGTGCGAATTTAAAGGAATGTTGGTATATACATTTTGTAGCTTCTATCGGAAGAAGAAAGAAGACAAAGGAGTTATTCTCACAAGTTTGTAATTCACATAATTTTATTATAGACACAGAACACACATGAACAGAATCAATATAGATCTAAACCTGTATAATATTATAACCAATCACATGATGGAAGTGTGCCATCATTACCATGGTAAACACATATGCACTCAGAATCTTATGTAGTTCACACAAGTTAGTTTGATAATTGAATCAGTTGCCAAATGTAAATATGTCAGCTAAATCAAACATGAGGTGACACACTAGGTTAGGGAGGCTCCCTCTTGGGCACCCTTCCCACCTGGAGTGTCACTCAGGTTGAAGTCAGATGGGGTTAACAATAGTTTGGGTTGGAATTCTTCAAAATACACATGACAAAATTTTGCTACCCTCAACCATCTCATTATTATGCATTCACACTTGTCTCCACTTTTATATGCCCCCCTCTCACATACACCATAACAATGGATATACATGTATAATACACACATATGCATCACATGTACGTATACAGCATGCATCTATACGTAATATTGTATGCATATGGAATTTTTGTGGATGTACAATGTCATATGCACATTACGTATTGAAACATAATATGGACATCCACTACTTAGTACACACACTTGAGGATTTTGCTTGAGTCATCCCCCCACCTTGTCGTCACAACCAATAACTTACCTTTGACCACATGTCTGAAGGGAACCTCCAAACCTATAATGGATGTACATTCATGCATGCATAATATGTACATGTACACATATACACACAAGACACACACAAACAACGCACATGCACTTCCATGTACACAACACACACACACACACACACACACACACACACACACACACACACACACACACACAAAAAAAAAAAAAATACTACAAAGACAACACACACAAGCACACACACACACAACACACAAACATAGAGACTGAGGTGTGGATAAGTGAGGTCTGAATGTAAACCCAAAATTCATCTTAAGGGCACTTTCTACAACTGTTACACTAAAACTAGTTCAGACCGAGTCTGAAGGACTCGCACAGTGATATGTATTATCCACAGTACCATGCCCAGCCTCTATCAGAACTGAGGCCCTTTTATCGAAGACCTCATTCACAATCCTTCACAACAACACATCTGGTAGGAATGAATTTATTTGCTTCCATGTTTCAGCTTCAGTCACAAGCACCTTCAAATTACTTCAGTATGTGTAGGTGGATATCAAGTTTCACAAACAGATATCCTCTTGGTACTTACTTATACAGTTACTTATGTAGGAAATATCACAAAAGGAAGTGTTACATCCCAGTGTTTGTGCACACTTCACTGCTTGGCAACATAATTAGTTCCTCTGATAACTGCAACACTGATGGATTGTTGAGATGCTTTACTGCCTACATCCACATACCACAATGCCTTATCTGCTGCATCACTTCCTTCATTTGTATGGTAGGTGGGCGTACAAGGTGCACATGTACTTGTGCACAATTAACTTCAATAACATTATTGTATCACATGAGGACTACTGTTAGAGTAATAGTTACTCTAGCATCATGTGTCCTGACAGCCATTTTGTGCTTCAATCCTGCCCTGATGATTTTAGTACTAGAGTACCTCGATATACCACTATATTGCATTGTCCCACTAGACTACTCAAGGTGAAGAGAGAGCATTTCCTCTGTACAATATTGTGATATCTACACTACATATGCATGTGTAATTGTTTGGTCTCTCTCCCTCTAGCTGGCCTACCAGTAGTCATAGTTTACATGTGCATGTGAGTGTACTTAGTCCACCTAAATGTTCTGTTAATTCTAATAAGGGTGATATGGTCATTTTAAGCTTTCTCTAACAGACTGAGTGTTCAAAGTATATTCATAGCTTATAACAGCTTTGATAATCCCTATAATTCATTCATTATTGCTGTTACAGTAGCTGTGTATCTATCATCATTATATTAGCGTACCTTCATTCGACCACTAAATACGTACTTGTTCTTCTACAATCCACTGTGTGTGCTTGTCTGTGGTAGGTGCTGGTGTGTGTGTGTGTGTGTGTGTGTGTGTGTGTGTGTGTGTGTGTGTGTGTGTGTGTGTGTGTGTGTGTGTGTGTGTGTGTGTGTGTTTCAATCATGTGTGTGGTGCATACTGGTATGTACGTACGTGGTAGGTGCATAACTGTGTCTATTGGTTCGAACCATTCTGATTCCAAATTGAAGTGTGTGTTTGTGTGTGTGTGTGTGTGTGTGTGTGTGTGTGTGTGTGTGTGTGTGTGTGTGTGTATGTGTGTGTGTGTGTTTCAATCATGTGTGTGGTGCATACTGGTATGTGTGTGCGTGGTAGGTGCATAACTGTGTCTATTGGTTCGAACCATTCTGATTCCAAATTGAATATTATGTATACCAGCTAGGGTTCCACTTGTGAAACACGACCACATTCCTTTCACACCTCAATAATGAATCTGTGTGTGCTTGTCTGTGGTAGGTGCTGGTGTGTGTGTGTGTGTGTGTGTGTGTGTGTGTGTGTGTGTGTGTGTGTGTGTGTGTGTGTGTGTGTGTGTGTGTGTTTCAATCATGTGTGTGGTGCATACTGGTATGTGTGTGCGTGGTAGGTGCATAACTGTGTCTATTGGTTCGAACCATTCTGATTCCAAATTGAATATTATGTATACCAGCTAGGGTTCCACCTGTGAAACGTGACCACATTCCTTTCACACCTCAATAATGAAGCTTCCTAGATGAGTATAAAACTGTGGCTAAAACTGATGGTTCATTCTGTGTAGTTCTGATAATGAAGAAAGAGTGGAGCACATAAGGTGGGCATGAATGTGTACAGGTACATATGTATAATTTAGTCTGGTTTGAAAAATTATTACTATAAATGAATAATCTTCTTTCCAGTAGTTTGTCATTAACTGGTAGTTCCCTGGAGTAATGGTATTATGATTACATTGGTTTCTAATTCATCAAACGTTACTGTTTGTTATTACTAGTACTGTTGTTGAACAGTATCCGAGGAAAGTACTGATTCAGAAGTACCTTGAAGTACTCAAAGTTGTGTCTCTGTGGGATCACATTTTAAAATTCGATATAAGTGATGATTGTGGCATTGTTACAGAAATAATAAAACCTGTTTCTTTTCCCTCAGATGAAGACGATCGTAATTGTGGCTCTAATTCTTCCTCTGGTGCCCATTGTGGTACATTCTAGCACAAGTGAGTTTTCCATGTACAGAAATGGTTAATTGGTCTACACACCTTTAAATATTGGATTCACATTTTAACTACATAGTGTGTCCTAATGAGACCAACACTACATTGGGTATCACTCTGACATGGCCTTCAACTCCCATTGGAGAGACCTCAACCCTCTCCTGTCCTAACACCGACGGGAATGCTACCAGGAACTGTACTGTAGGAGGAGTATGGGAACAACCTTATGTTCACGAGTGTACTTGTCCTGAAGAAACCAACACTACATCGGGTATCACTCTTACATGGCCTTCAACTCCCATTGGACAGACCTCAACCCTCTCTTGTCCTAACACTGACGGGAATGCTACCAGGAACTGTACTGTAGGAGGAGTGTGGGAACAACCTTATGTTCACGAGTGTACTTGTCCTGAAGAAACCAACACTACATCGGGTATCACTCTTACATGGCCTTCAACTCCTATTGGAGAGATCTCAACCCTCTCTTGTCCTAATGCCGACGGGAGTGCTACCAGGAACTGTACTGTAGGAGGAGTGTGGGAACAACCTTATGTTCACGAGTGTACTTGTCCTGAAGATGCCAACACCACATCGGGTATTACTCTTACATGGCCTTCAACTCCTATTGGAGAGATCTCAACCCTCTCTTGTCCTAATGCCGACGGGAGTGCTACCAGGAACTGTACTGTAGGAGGAGTGTGGGAACAACCTTATGTTCACGAGTGCACTTGTCCTGAAGAAACCAACACTACATCGGGTATCACTCTTACATGGCCTTCAACTCCCATTGGACAGACCTCAACTCTCTCTTGTCCTAACACTGACGGGAGTGCTACCAGGAACTGTACTGTAGGAGGAGTGTGGGAACAACCTTATGTTCACGAGTGTACTTGTCCTGAAGAAACCAACACTACATCGGGTATCACTCTTACATGGCCTTCAATTCCCATTGGAGAGACCTCAACTCTCTCTTGTCCTAACACTGACGGGAATGCTACCAGGAACTGTACTGTAGGAGGAGTGTGGGAACAACCTTATGTTCACGAGTGTACTTGTCCTGAAGATACCAACACTACATCGGGTATCACTCTTACATGGCCTTCAACTCCTATTGGACAGACCTCAACCCTCTCTTGTCCTAACACTGACGGGAATGCTACCAGGAACTGTACTGTAGGAGGAGTGTGGGAACAACCTTATGTTCACGAGTGTACTTGTCTTGAAGATACCAACACTACATCGGGCATTACTCTTACATGGCCTTCAACTCCCATTGGACAGACCTCAACTCTCTCTTGTCCTAACGCTGACGGGAATGCTACCAGGAACTGTACTGTAGGAGGAGTATGGGAACAACCTTATGTTCACGAGTGTACTTGTCCTAAAGATGCCAACACCACATCGGGTATCTCTCTTACATGGCCTTCAACTCCCATTGGAGAGACCTCAACCCTCTCTTGTCCTAACACTGATGGGAGTGCTACCAGGAACTGTACTGTAGGAGGAATATGGGAACAACCTTATGTTCAGGAATGTACTTGTCCTGAAGATACCAACACTACATCGGGTATTACTCTTACATGGCCTTCAACTCCCATTGGACAGACCTCAACCCTCTCCTGTCCTAACACTGACGGGAATGCTACCAGGAACTGTACTGTAGGAGGAGTGTGGGAACAACCTTATGTTCACGAGTGTACTTGTCCTGAAGAAACCAACACTACATCGGGTATCACTCTTACATGGCCTTCAACTCCTATTGGAGAGATCTCAACCCTCTCTTGTCCTAATGCCGACGGGAGTGCTACCAGGAACTGTACTGTAGGAGGAGTGTGGGAACAACCTTATGTTCACGAGTGTACTTGTCCTGAAGATACCAACACTACATCGGGTATTACTCTTACATGGCCTTCAACTCCCATTGGAGAGACCTCAACCCTCTCTTGCCCTAATACTGACGGGAGTGCTACCAGGAACTGTACTGTAGGAGGAATATGGGAACAACCTTACGTCCATGAATGTTTTACATGTCCTCTGGAAACCAACACTACATTGCGCATTACCCTGACATGGCCCTTAACACCTGCTGGACAGACCTCAGTCCTCTCTTGTCCTAACACTGACAGGAATGCTACTAGGAACTGTTCTGTGGAGGGAGTGTGGGAACAACCTTTTGTGTGTGACTGCTTGACTCAGGGAATTTCTCAGCAACTCTGTAATGTATGTGACTCCATCCCTTCTCTCTGTACTGTGGTTGTACTCATGTTGTTGGTCCCTTCTCTCCTCCTGTGTGTAGAACCCAGAGGACACTGTATCAGTACTGATGGATGTTTCTACTACGAATGGTATCTTGACATCTGAAGAGGTGATAAGCATAACTGATGCTTTGAATTCTCTAAACAGTAATTCAAGTAATTTTCAAAGCAATGAGGTTGGTTTGTTGTATGCTTGCAAATGTTTATATTCCCATGGCTTGAAAGGCCAGGTGACAATTGATCAACATCCGATCAACTCAATTGTTGTTATTATTGCAATTAGTGCTATTTTAATTGAATAGGATACAATCAAAATGAGATTCTTACCATTATTGCCTTAGCAGCTGCTAATCTCGTTAAAATTTATTATAATATTATACTCTTATATAAATATTTGCATACATATAGTAAGTATGAATCGAAACATATGGAGTTTAACACTTAACATAATATTATCACATTACACTGAAAGTACACACTCAAGTGTGTTGTTAATGGTTTCGTGTGGCATACTTTACTCCATGCAGTCCAGACAGACTGTGTTGGATGTAGTGGAAGTTCTATTAAATACAAGGAGAGACACTGTTGACAATGCTTCTGTAATCAATGTTGAACAAACGTGAGTTGATTGTTGACAAACAGTTTCCATATTGACATTGAGAGATTTGATATTGCTTTCTTATAATTTCATACAGGATAGCGGATTCTCTAAATGCCATAGTCACCAACACACCAGTGGGTGTTGGAGAAACAGCCACCATCAGAGGTTCTGGAGGAACTGCAGAGATTGTTGTGACTCGTCCAACAGTAGACACCTTAAGGACCATGGGAATACAGGTTGAATCTCAAGGCACCACTGTTGACATACCGAGGGGGTTTGCTTTGCAGATCTTGGGAAACAGTTTAGGAGGTGGCAATGCTAGACTAGCTGTGACAACCTTTTCCAATGAGGACGGGACCTTCCAACCCCAAGATCCAACATTTTTACTTGGTAGCGATCTGGTTGACATCTCCTTGCTGGATGATAATGGAATTGTTAATGTGTCTAATCTTGACATGGCCAATAGGGTCATGTTTGTAGTCCAGAGAAATGTAAGTACGTGTGTTGTATTGTATGAAGCATGACATGTGAATGTACATTGTGTCTACATTCATCTCAATATTAAGTGGGATTTTCCCCTGTGTCAGTGATAATCCATACTTTTATTCTCTTAGAATGTTCCTGATGGAGCTCCCTTTTGTTGCTTCTATAATCTTGTCTTACAAGACTGGACCTCTGAAGGTTGTGAAGTGACTGACGAAACTGCTACTACCGTGACTTGCACCTGTGACCATCTGACTACCTTTGGTTACCTGGTGGTGAGTAATGTATGGTATGTGTGGTATGTGTGCAAGCACACACATGCACACACACACATACACACACACACACACACACACACACACACACACACACACACACACACACACACACACACACACACACACACATACACACACGCACACACACACGCACGCACACGCACATGCACACACACACACACACACACACAATATTATGAAAATAAAATCAAATTTTGGCTTGAAAATTGAATGTTTCCTATTTAGGGCTCTTCTCGACCTGGTGGTATCACTCCATTGAGTGCTGTACTGATTGCAGTTGGAGTGTCTATTGCTGTTGTCCTGATTGTGGCTGGAGGAGTCATGCTGGGAGTGATGTGAGTTTCATTGCTTGTTTATTAGAATTAATCAAATAATGTGAAACCATGTGACAAAACAAACTAGGAGTTGGGTAGTGTTGGGGACTATTTTTTACATACTCAGGTAGGAACGTATAGAGGTGTCCCCATCATAGAATTATTTCAGCGTCTTTTTCGGGTTTAAAAGAATCTTCTCTGAAGACAGGACACGATATGAAACCAACTAAATTTAAACGTCCAGTTTAAATTTAGTTGTCAGGAGATCAAATACTTGCATTTGTTAATTTGAAATGCATCTAGGTATTGTAGTGGTGTGAAGTTGAAAGGACTGTCTTTACCCTTTTGTAGCATCTACCGCAAGAGGAGCGAAGACAAAGGAGTTGTAACCTCAAGTTTATAGCTCAAAATCAATCCAACTTTCAATGTAGATTAGACACACATGAACAGACAAACAATTCTCATAAATTGCACACAGTCATGCTGTAACAGTAGATATGTATGTATTGCACCCATGAACACATTTCTAAATTGTACATAGTTAGAATTATTGTACACATTAGTGGATTTTAATAGGTTTTGAACATGGTTACCATGGTGACTAATGGATACATGTGTGTGTGTTTGCATGTGTTTCGACATGTGTTGGTGTTTGTCATTCATGCATAGGATTCATTTGAGAATTTCTAGATATCATGCAAGTGGCATGGTTGATTCATAGGTTTGTAAGTAGGGAAATAAGTTGTACACACCATTGACCTCTCTCTGTCAAAAAGTTGTACACACCATTGACCGACCTCTCTCTGTCAAGTACATTGTGTTACTAGCACAACAACCATGACATTACCAATAATGCTAGCGATTCCATGAATCTGTAACAGTATATTGTGCAGTATATTTGATACCACTGATGTCATCTCATCTCTATGCAATACCTGTCACGCATGTTAGCCTGTAGAAGTCTTCAAATAGTTGTTTCCAGTATAGTTGCTACATAACAAGTCAAGAACCACCTACTATGCAATATACGTATACTGTTACGTATCCATGGTTCTTGACGATTCACAGTTATAATGGAACTAACACCAACTCTATACAATATTATGGTTGACAGTGACGTCTCACAATAACAATGATATGTGCAAGTTGGTTTCCATGCCGATGCATTCTACTACATTGCATGAATCAACTATTTATCTTTCGATGAATGTTTCCTGTGATAATCATAGTGAAATATTGGATTCTATGTGCTAGCTAGTTTCACGGTGTTAAAGTTTCATACTTAGTTGCTCCCTTTTTTCAACTTTTAATGTAGAGTAAATACGCATGATTAGAATGACAACTCGTCTGAACTTGCACATATGCATGTTGTAACATTTGATACATATTGCACACATGAGAACACATATCTGAACTTGTATATAGTTATAAGTAATATTCTAATTGTTAGTGGAATTGAAACAGTTTGAACATAGAGATGTGACGTCAACTGATGCATCAGCGTAGAAATCATCTTATGTGTGTGTGTGTGTGTGTGTGTGTGTTGTGTGTGTGTGTGTGTGTGTGTGTGTGTGTGTGTGTGTTGTGTGTGTGTGTGTGTGTGTGTGTGTGTGTGTGTGTGTGTGTGTGTGTGTGTGTGTGTGTGTGAAACCATTCACTAAGACCCTGGCCTAATCCATCACCTTCACAACAGCACATTTGCCAGGAAGGAATTTTTAAAATTGTTACCTTCATCTGGCTTCCATTGCCATGATGCAATCAGGTGATATTTTGCCTTGTGTGCATCCGTTTTGGGCATGGAGTATGCATATAGGTATTTCAAATGTCTGGAGCTTGTGACATATAATACGTGCTAACATCCCATTCCAGTGGAATGCACAAGTGGTAGAAGCTGACTAGTCCTAATTTTGTGTAACTTTGCCTTTGATAGTTGAATACCAAATACCTGTCGACATATGTACATCCAATATAATGACAGGGTTTTACTCTTGCTAATATATGCAAAATGGCGACCAGTGGGATTGTTTAGATCTGCACTCAAATTATAGTGTTGTTGATGAACCTCCTTCGTCTACAACAGCTCCAGACATAGTGCCTCATTATAACTTAAAGATGTCTCCTGTATTAGTGCCTTCTACAAGACCTGTTGTATAGTGTGTCTCTGACAATGCTGCAATAGCTCCTGCCTTACTGCCTCCTCTCCTGTTGTATATAGTGGTTTCTTTACCTTTTTTACAACCAGTTAACAAATTAAGGGGAGTTGTTGAGAGTGTTCGATTACCATTGTGTGTACATGGGTAAACTACCTTAATTTATTACTTATCATTCAACACCGCCTGGTGCTGATGATATTTTGCCTATATAGTGGTAAAATTGCATTTCAGGGAATATGTATGTGGTAGAAGCTCACTAGTCACACTTTCTCATGATTTTTCACAACTTTGTGCATTTTTGAGATGTTCATGCCAGCTCCTACATACACATACCACAATAGCCTTATTTGTACTGTCACTTGTTGGCTGCCTGGGTGCCTACACATAACTAACATTTGTATCATGTAACCTATGAGACCTCAGTATACATACAGTATTAAATGTTATGCATGTCTACATTGTGTGTGTGGATATTTGACTGGAGGCCAAACCATAACCAACTGAATTCTCATATAAATAATCACCACAGCTGCAACATGTTGTGTACAAATGGAGTGAGTTCCTTTCTTTGCAGCCTTGCTTTAGTTTTATTTACTGTGAGACACTGAACACATCAACATTACAGTAGAACTATTGGATGATGTCAACCTATTGGTTATTTCATCCACAGGAATCTGCTTTAACTTCTGAATATATAGTTTTATATTTTATGGAACAAGTTAATTGTATGCCACTTGTGATATGACATGACATTATGTGATGGTGTATGTTGCTTCATACTTAGGGTTCCCTCTAGACAATATATTATACAGTGAAACCTCTCTAATACGACACTCAACGGGGAATGAAAATAATGTCGGATTAAGAGGTTGTCGAATTAGAGAGGTTTCATCGTCAAATAAACATAATACATGTACATTTTTTCATATTTATTATACAGTATTTCACTGACAGTATCTTATGTTACATGTATAATTGTGTACCTAGTCTTATTATTGTATCACTATTAACAATGTATATATATAATAAACATGAAAAAATGTACATGGATAAACATTACTTGGTGTTATTTTTAAAAAAGGATGTTAAACTGCTTTGCTTTAAATATTTTTGTTTGCCAGCAATGGACCTTTTTTCAACAACTTGTCAATTTCAACAGCATTGTCTATTTACAGAAGAATTTGTGTGTGTGTTTGTGTGTGTGTGTGTGTGTGTGTGTGTGTGTGTGTGTGTGTGTGTGTGTGTGTGTGTGTGTGTGTGTGTGTGTGTGTGTGTGTTATGTGAGTGTGTTTTTTATGTGCAATACAATGTGTGTGTGTGTGTGTGTGTGTGTATGTGCATGTTCAGATGAACTTCTTACTAGATAGTTTTGTGAAAGAGAGTGGTACAAGGCTATAGTTTACAGGTACATGTCTGTGCAATAAATGGATATTCTCAGTGCTATTTTGTTTGGCTTCAGTCACCATTGCACACTTTGAGAACCTTCAAATGTGCATTGGGTTTTGTATACATTTTGTCTGTAGTTCATTCAGCTACTGTAAAATGTACATGTGCATGTTTGTTTGTTTGTGCTGTGTTTATGTTTGTACTTTATGTGACACTATATGTGTTTGTGTGTATTTGCAGATTTTCGTTGATTTTGGATTGCATATATGAGGTCTCCATTTTGTGAAACTTGAGCACATTCCAATTTGCTCCCAATGGCTGCAGTGACTATAAAAGAAACGTGCGGAAACTGATGGCCATCCTTTGGATATCTGATCACGAAGAAAGAGTGTAGTACAAGGTTAGTATACAGGTTGTCATGTGCTATCCCAGTGTATAATTCCAATTCATCTGTTTCATACTGTTTGTTAAGTTACTCGTGTATAATCAATTGAGAGTTTCAGAATCTGTGAAATTAGAGCTGACACTGTTGAATTCACTTTCGATTAATTTTGCAGTTTCTTTTTAACTGATGTTACAGTCAGTACCAATAATTACTTAGTCTTATTACTGGAAATCACTGATATCAATGTACACCCACAGTCAATTACCCTTATATATGATGAATTTTGCATGAACTGTATCCTGCATGTTAGGCATAGGGTTGTGGCCCATGGGTCAGTATGACCAGCCTGAGAAGCTGTAAAGTTGTCCAACAACTGAGATGAATTATTGAACTTTGGATTGATTACACATTTCCACCTGGGTGTTTTTGATAGGTGTGTCCTCGTGTACGTGGATGAATTTCTAGCTATTTTGATATTTTAATACAATATGTCATATTATGATTGAATAATAAAATTCACATGATTATCAAAGATATTGAATATTAAATTGATTGTGATACATATTTTTCGACAGATGAAGACTCATCTTGGCACACTCGGTCTTATGCTTCTGTTCAATGTGGTTTATGGCCAGTCAACAAGTATGTTTTCTCAGTGTGTAATAATATATTGTTTGATAATGTAAATCTATAATTTAATAATGTTATCGCTTTGTATTATGACATCTTCTTCATTGATGTTAGTTGAAGTGACCCCTTCTCTATCAGATGTATCTGAGATGACATCCTCATCAGTGTTAGTCGAAGTGACCCCTTCTCTATCAGATGAATCTGAGATGACATCTTCTTCATCAGTGTTAGACGAAGTGACCCCTTCTCTATCAGATGAATCTGAGATGACATCTTCTTCATCAGTGTTAGACGAAGTGACCCCTTCTCTATCAGATGAATCTGAGATGACATCTTCTTCATCAGTGTTAGACGAAGTGACCCCTTCTCTATCAGATGAATCTGAGATGACATCTTCTTCATCCTTGTTAGTCGAAGTGACCCCTTCTCTATCAGATGAATCTGAGACTCCAGCCCCAACTACAGAGCCTCCTACAGAGACTCCACAATCAACTACAGAGACTCCTACAGAGACTCCATCACCAACTACAGAGACTCCTACAGAGACTTCTACAGAGACTCCCCCATCTAGTACAGGGACTTTGCCATTACCCACAGAAACGTCACCATCAACTACAGAGGTTCTGCCATCACCTACGGAGACTCCATCGCTCCGAGAGATTCTAGGTCCATTAGTGAATTCTTCTTCGACTAGCAACCCGACATCTGAAGATGTAATAAACCTTGTTAATGCTTTGGATTCTTTCATCAGTAGTCCAAATAACCTTCAGATCAATGAGGTTGGTAACATGTAACTGTAGTCTACATTCACAAAGCATGCAGATAATAAGATTTGTATAATATGCAATTGTAAGTATGCATTTCTGTGTATACTGATACACAGTAAGTAGTACAACAATACGTACAAGCCCTCTATGAGTTCAAAACAGATACTGCATGTGTACTTAAACCAGCCAAATATCCACACCACCACAAGGAGTAAGGCTCATGGTAACTGAAGTAAGAATAAGCAGAAAAATCCTCAGAAACGCACATACTCACAATTAAAGATATTATGTAACCATGAATAGACAGCAGGTACACAGTGAAAACTGTGGGAGATTTACCATTCATATTAATGTTTCATTTCAGTCCAGACAGGATGTGCTTGATGCAGTGGAAATTTTATCATTGACAAGTAGTGACGTTATCAATAATGCATCTGGAGTTAATGTTGAACAAGCGTGAGTGGTTGATAAACAATTTAATATACCTAAGTTGCCTTTGATAATAACCAAATTCCTTATATACAGAATAACCAATTCTATCGATGCCTTAGTCACCAACACACCAGTGTCTCCTGGACAAATGACCACTGTCAGAAGTTCTGGAGGAACTGCAGAGATTACTGTGTCTCGTCCAACAGTAGACACCATAATGAACAATGGAGTACAGGTTAAATCTCAGAATACCACTGTCAACCTACCTCCAGGTCTTGCCATGCAGATCTTTGGAAGTGGTTTAGGTGATGGAAATGCTAGATTTGCTGTGACTACCTTTTCAAATCAAGATGGGACATTCCCACCACATGATTCGTTGTCCATTGGTACAAATCTGGTTGACATCTCCTTGCTGAACCAGAGTGGAATTGTTCCTGTGTTCAATCTCAACAGGAACAATCGGGTCACCATTGAACTTCAGATAAATGTAAGTATGCAAAGATACAAAGTATATTTTGATATTATACTTTACATCATAGATACAAATTCAATTTTTCAATTGCTACGTACATCATGCAATTGCTTCAATGTTTTGTCCCTGTCTAGTCCACAAATTTTGTTGATGGAAGGCAAATATGTTCCTTTTGGGATGTGACTGTGTCAGACTGGAGTTCTGATGGTTGTGAAGTGATTTCTGTTACTGGAAATACTGTGACTTGTGCCTGTGACCATCTGACTATCTTTGGCTCTCTGGTACAGGTGAGTTGTGTGTGTGCGTATGTTTTACTTCACGCGCGCGCGCACGCGTGTGTGTGTGTGAGTGTGTTGTTGAGTGTGTGTGTGTGTGTGTGTGTGTGTGTGTGTGTGTGTGTGTGTGTGTTGTTGAGTGTGTGTGTGTGTGTATGTGCACTATGTGTGTGTGTGTGACAGACGCACACACACACACACACACACACACACACACACACACACACACACACACACACACACACACACACACACACACACACACACACACACACACACACACACATGCACACACACATTGTTGCACTGATATCTTCCTATTTAGGACTCTTCTCCATCTGATGCCATAACTGCATTGGGAGCTGTACTGATTGCAGTTGGAGTGATTGTTTCTATCGTCCTGATTGTGGTTGGAGGTGTCATGCTGGGAGTGATGTGAGTTACTTTGCGTTCATAGAGCTGGTACATATTATAGCTTATATCAACTACGTAAGCTCCTTCGCATAAGAATATTGTTCCAATGAGTTATGAATTGCAATGACCTATTATGTACCATATAGGTTATTGCAATTCATAACTAATTGGAAACTATGTCAAATAACACCTACTATGTGCCTGGAATCACAGTTATTTAATTCCCCACTTATCATAGATTTGAGTATTGTTGTGATGTGAGTTCAAAGGAATGTCTGTATAAACATTTTATAGCTTCTATCGCAAGAAAAAAGAAGACAAAGGAGTTATTCTCACAAGTTTGTAGTTCACATAATTTTATTATAGACGCAGAACACACATGAACAGAATCAATATAGATCTAAACCTGTGTATAACCAATCACATGATGGAAGTGTGCCATCATTACCATGCTAAACATATAATATTATGCACTCAGAATCTAATGTAGTTCACACAAGTTAGTTTGATAATTGAATCAGTTGCAAAAATGTAAATATGTCAGCTAAATCAAACATGAGGTGACACACTGGGTGAGACGGGCTCCCTCTTGGGCACCCTTCCCGCCTGGAGTGTCACTCAGGTTGGAGTCAGATCGGGTTAAAAGTAGTACAGTTTGGGTTGGAATTCTACAAAATACACAGGGGAAAAATTTTGCTATCCTCAACCATTTCATTTTTATGCATTCCCACTTGTCTCCACTTTTACATGCCCCCCTCTCACATACACCATAACAATGGATATACATGTATAATACACACATATGCATCACATGTACGTATACAGCGTGCATCTATACGTAATATTGTATGCATATGGAATTTTTGTGGATGTACAATGTCATATGCACATTACGTATTGAAACATAATATGTACATCCACTACTTAGTACACACACTTGAGGATTTTGCTTGAGTCATCCCCCCACCTTGTCGTCACAACCAATAACTTACCTTTGACCACATGTCTGAAGGGAACCTCCAAACCTATAATGGATGTACATTCATGCATGCATAATATGTACATGTACACATATACACACAAGACACACACAAACAACGCACATGCACTTCCATGTACACAACACACACACACACACACACACAAAAAAAAAATACTACAAAGACAACACATACAAGCACACACACACACAACACACAAACATAGAGACTGAGGTGTGGATAAGTGAGGTCTGAATGTAAACCCAAAATTCATCTTAAGGGTACTTTCTACAACTGTTACACTAAAACTAGTTCAGACCGAGTCTGAAGGACTCGCACAGTGATATGTATTATCCACAGTACCATGCCCAGCCTCTATCAGAACTGAGGCCCATTTATCGAAGACCTCATTCACAATCCTTCACAACAATGCATCTGGTAGGAATGAATTGTTCTCATTGCTCCCATGTTTCAGCTTCAGTCACAAGCACCTTCAAATTACTTTGGTATGTGTAGGTGGATATCAAGTTTCACAAACAGATATTCTCTTGGTACGTACTTATACAGTTACTTATGTAGGAAATATCACAAAAGGAAGTGTCACATCCTAGTGTTTGTGCACGCTTCACTGCTTGGCAACAGAAAATATTAGTTCCTCTGATAACTGCAACACTGATGGATTATTGAGATTCTTTACTGCCTACATCCACATACCATGATACCTTATCTGCTGTGTCACTTCTTGCATTTGTATGGTAGGTGGGCGTACAAGGTGCACATGTACTTGTGCACAATTAACTTCAATAACATTATTGTATCACATGAGGACTACTGTTAGAGTAATAGTTACTCTAACATCATGTGTCCTGACAGCCATTTTGTGCTTCAATCCTGCCCTGATGATTTTAGTACTAGAGTACCTCGATACACCACTATGTTGCATTGTCCCACTAGACTACTCAAGGTGAAGAGAGAGCATGTCCTCTGTACAATATTGTGATATCTACACTACATATGCATGTGTAATTGTTTGGTCTCTCTCCCTCTAGCTGGCCTACCAGTAGTCATAGTTTACATGTGCATGTGAGTGTACTTAGTCCACCTAAATGTTCTGTTAATTCTAATAAGGGTGATATGGTCATTTTAAGCTTTCTCTAACAGACTGAGTGTTCAAAGTATATTCATAGCTTATAACAGCTTTGATAATCCCTATAATTCATTCATTATTGCTGTTACAGTAGCTGTGTATCTATCATCATTATATTAGCGTACCTTCATTCGACCACTAAATACGTACTTGTTCTTCTACAATCCACTGTGTGTGCTTGTCTGTGGTAGGTGCTGGTGTGTGTGTGTGTGTGTGTGTGTGTGTGTGTGTGTGTGTGTGTGTGTGTGTGTGTGTGTGTGTGTGTGTGTGTGTGTGTTTCAATCATGTGTGTGGTGCATACTGGTATGTGTGTGCGTGGTAGGTGCATAACTGTGTCTATTGGTTCGAACCATTCTGATTCCAAATTGAATATTATGTATACCAGCTAGGGTTCCACTTGTGAAACACGACCACATTCCTTTCACACCTCAATAATGAATCTGTGTGTGCTTGTCTGTGGTAGGTGCTGGTGTGTGTGTGTGTGTGTGTGTGTGTGTGTGTGTGTGTGTGTGTGTGTGTGTGTGTGTGTGTGTGTGTGTGTATGTGTGTGTGTGTGTGTGTGTTTCAATCATGTGTGTGGTGCATACTGGTATGTGTGTGCGTGGTAGGTGCATAACTGTGTCTATTGGTTCGAACCATTCTGATTCCAAATTGAATATTATGTCTATCAGCTAGGGTTCCACCTGTGAAACGTGACCACATTCCTTTCACACCTCAATAATGAAGCTTCCTAGATGAGTATAAAACTGTGGCTAAAACTGATGGTTCATTCTGTGTAGTTCTGATAATGAAGAAAGAGTGGAGCACATAAGGTGGGCATGAATGTGTACAGGTACATATGTATAATTTAGTCTGGTTTGAAAAATTATTACTATAAATGAATAATCTTCTTTCCAGTAGTTTGTCATTAACTGGTAGTTCCCTGGAGTAATGGTATTATGATTACATTGGTTTCTAATTCATCAAACGTTACCGTTTGTTATTACTAGTACTGTTGTTGAACAGTAACCGAGGAAAGTACTGGAGTACCTTGAAGTAATCAAAGTTGTGTCTCTGTGGGATCACATTTTAAAATTCGATATAAGTGATGATTGTGGCATTGTTACAGAAATAATAAAACCTGTTTCTGTTCCCTCAGATGAAGACGATTGTAATTGTGGCTCTAATTCTTCCTCTGGTGCCCATTGTGGTACATTCTAGCACAAGTGAGTTTTCCATGTACAGATATGGTTAATTGGTCTACACACCTTTAAATATTGGATTTACATTTTAACTACATAGTGTGTCCTAATGAGACCAACACTACATTGGGTATCACTCTGACATGGCCTTCAACTCCTGTTGGAGAGATCTCAACCCTCTCTTGTAACAACACTGACGGGAATGCTACCAGGAACTGTACTGATGGAGGAGTGTGGGAACAACCTTATGTGTGTGACTGCTTGACTCAGGGAATTTCTCAGCAACTCTGTAATGTATGTGACTCCATCCCTTCTCTCTGTACTGTGGTTGTACTCATGTTGTTAGTCCCTTCTGTCCCCTGTGTGTAGAATCCAGTAGATGCATTGGGGAATGTAACTTTGAACACCACCTTGACAAGTGAAGTTGTGGTAGTCATTATCTATGCTTTGGAGATTGTCATCAGTGGTCCAAGTCAAAGCCAAACCCTTCAAAGTAGTGAGGTTGGTTTGTGGGATTAGGAGTATTGGTTGGTGGCAAGTTCTTTTAATACTGTCATCATTGTCAGACTATTCTTTGATAAATATAAAAAGTGCATGGGCATTTTTACCATACAGAACTACGTAGCTGTGCCTTACGATATTATGGTTCATCTTACCTTTATAAATTGAAAGTAAAATTTATAACTAATTATCGTAATACGGCATTCAATTGACATGATTATATTAACTGTAAATACAATAATATATGACATATTAAGACATTATTTGAAAAATGCTTTCATTTTAATGATGACATTGTACCTACATCTAATTTCATTGCATGCATCATTCCAGGTCAGACTGAATGTGTTAAACGTGGTGGAAGTATTAGTAAGTATCAGGGAAGGTACTGTTGATGATGGATCTACAGTTGATTTGGAAATTACGTTAGTTGGTGATGAACAGTACCTGTGTTCACATTATTAATATAAGTATACATTTAATGCTGGATGTCCTTCAATTATGCTTCTCCTTGCCAATCCAGGATAGCTGTTTCCCTGGATGCTTTAATTGCCAACACACCAGTGGTTTCTGGAGGAGCACTAAGAATCATTAACAGTCAAGGAGGAACTGTGCGATGTGTTGCAACCCGTCCAACTGTAGACACCATAAATACTACAGGAATCCAGATTGAGTCCCAAGGGACCTTTGTCAACCTACCTCCTGGTGCTGCTATGAAGGTCTTAGGAAGCAGTTTGGGTGATGGCAATGCTACATTAGCCGTAATAACCTTTACAAATGGGGACGGGACCTTCCAACCCCAAGATCCATCATTTTCACTGGGCAGCAATCTGGTTGACATCATCTTGGTAGATGAGAAGGGAATTGTTCCTGTATCCAATCTAAGTGCAGACTGTAGGATCATGTTTGAACTCCAGAGAAATGTACGCAAGTGTTGTGTTTTGTGGATACACTTTGTGTACATTCACTCATGTACATAATGTAGTAGTGCACTGTCATATTATATAAATACATATTTTAGGATATGTCTAATGGATCACCAACCTGTTCCATTTGGGATGTCTCCAAACAAGACTGGAGTTCTGATGGTTGTGAAGTGATTAATGTCACTGCAAATTCTGTGAAATGTGCTTGTAATCAGCTGGGTATCTTTGGCTCCCTGGTGGTGAGTAGTGTGTGTTTGTGAATGCGTGTGTGTGTGCATCCATCAAACAATACATTTCAACCCAATGGCATACAAGTTATTTTAGTGCAGTTATCAGTAGGTGAGATTATTCTAATACCCTTAACCCGTTCACATTAAGAGGGTTGGATGAGGTTAGCACAGCATACCGTACACCTACTCTATAGGTACTGTGTACTTAAAATCTGCAAATAATGTAATTGAGATCCATATGATTTTCATTCACTCAATGAATATGATCCCGTTCTCTCACTTCTGTGGTTGTACAAAGTTCATTTATTTCCTCAATTCCCTCTGTTCAGGAGTATACTTGTCCTGAAGAAACCAACACTACATCGGGTATCACTCTTACATGGCCTTCAACTCCCATTGGAGAGACCTCAACTCTCTCTTGTCCAAACACTGACGGGAATGCTATCAGGAACTGTACTGTAGGAGGAGTATGGGAACAACCTTATGTCCACGAGTGTATCTGTCCTGAAGAAACCAACACTACATCGGGTATCACTCTTACATGGCCTTCGACTCCCATTGGAGAGACCTCAACTCTCTCTTGTCCGAACACTGACGGGAATGCTACCAGGAACTGTACTGTAGGAGGAGTATGGGAACATCCTTATGTTCACGAGTGTACTTGTCCTGAAGAAACCAACACTACATCGGGTATCACTCTTACATGGCCTTCAACTCCCATTGGAGAGACCTCAACTCTCTCTTGTCCGAACACTGACGGGAATGCTATCAGGAACTGTACTGTGGGAGGAG
>OZ026567.1:1172192-1189692 GCA_964020155.1 Chondrilla cf. caribensis
TGCGTGTGTGTGTGTGTGTGTGTGTGTGTGTGTGTGTGTGTTTACATGCATGTATGGTATATATCAAATATGCTATTATGTGTGTGGGTGTGGTGACATGGTCAATGGGCTTGTATGGTTTGGTGGGACCGTGTCTGCCTACAATTTCCTGTGTACACGTGTGTGTGCGTGTGTGGGAAAATGACACTGTACACATCATCTTCATGTACAAAGTTGCACATGACCTATCCGTCACATTATCTGGGAGTCACGTTTTCACATAGTTTGCTAACTCATATATGGCTGTGGTAAGAAGATACACTCATCGGTTTTAGGTACTATGGCAACAGACACTGTGGACATTGTTCACATTTTGACAGATTTGAGTTCACATATTCAAGAGTTTATCTTTACTTGTCTACATAACTTCCCAAGTAACACACTCCGTATATGTACACTGGGAATGATTTGAAGGGAGTATGTATTCATGTGATATCCTGTGAGTGGATTTATATGCATGTGTGCGTACCTGTGTATGTAAGTGTGTGTGTGCGTGCGTGTGTGTGTGTGTGTGTATGTGTGTGTGTGTGTGTGTGTGTGTGTGTGTGTGTGTGTGTGTGTGTGTGTGTGTGTGTGTGTGTGTGTGTGTGTGTTTGCGTGTGTGCATTGAAAATATAATTCAGTGTGTACGTGTGTGTGTTGTATGCAAATGTTAATCTTTGTAGTAGCAGTGGTCTGATTGGCTTATTTGGTTAGGTCTCGATTTTGTTCTCCTTGATTTGTCCATATTTTGCCTCAATTACAACAACTTCAAACTGTTTGTGTGAGTCTGCCTTACAGCCATGCTTGGCACATATGTAAACATCACACACATGCACCTTCACCGGATGGTCAAGTGTAATTATGCTCTACAAGTTAAATACGGACTCACAAAAATTGAGTGGGCACCACCTTTGACCAGTCCAGATTCATTCAGTGAACACGTGCTGATAGACTTCCCCTCCCACGCAACAGCACAAGTAGGAATGTACTTTTATCATTGTTATCTCGGTATGGCTTCCGGTCATGCAATGATGTCATTTTGGTACTATTATATCAACTCCCGTGCTACTCTAGACTGTCATAACATTTTACAGCTCGGTGTGCATGCATCCTCCTCTTATCTTAACATAACTTCCCACGTACTAGCTCCAAATACATTGAGGATGGTCAGAATTCACATCAGTAAGGATGTACACGTTACCATACAAATATGTACTGAGTGTATATTGCATCATCACCTTCTAAGACATTCTGCACGTGACTGTGTGCATGTTGAGGTAGATTCTTGTTGGTACATTCAATGGTAGACCACAGGAAGCAGTGTGAAACATGTTTATATGTTGTCTGAGTGTGTGTGTGTGTGTTTGCATATGTGTGTGTATTTGTGTGTGTGTGTGTGTGTGTGTGTGTGTGTGTGTGTGTGTGTGTGTGTGTGTGTGTGTGTGCGTGTGTGTGTGTGTGTGTTTGCATACATGTTTGTCTGTGTGCGTGTGCTTGCATACATGCGTGTGCGTGTGTGTGTGTGTGCGTGTGTGTGTGTGTGTGCCTGCATACATGCGTGTGCATGTATGCACATGTATATACATTTTCAGTAAGCACACTATGGTCATCATTTGGACTTTCATCCACAAAATCATGTCTCGTTATCATATGATACCTGTAATACAATCCCACTTCAGTCATACAAGCTGATGCCTCATCACCTTGTATGCAATTTGGCAGCTTGTGTAGAATATCAACCACAAGTACCTCCCTATACATAACTCTGTCTTGTTATTATTTTAACATTCCTATACCAGCATACAAATCTGACATTCCTTTGTAAGTTCATATTGTTGTAGTACACAGACTATACAGAATATAGTATCTGTCCTACTTTCTTCTTAAGTTACACATAAAGTCTGTAGTGTTGAAGGACCCACTCGTCCAGAATCAAGGTATGTACCTTTTAAGACAAAGTCTTGTGGCTGGCAGAACAGGGTGTTATGTTAGACATCAGTTGGATCAGGTATCCTATAATGTTGAATCTTTCTCCCAGTTTAGTGTTGTCAATTGTACAGAATGACTAGTAGGTTGAACATATGCACTTAAGGTCCTTTTCAGATTGCTTATTACTTAAAACGATTGGCTTCAATAACCGTCAGAAACCCCTGTACAATGCATATCTATCGGGTCGCGAGTCTCCTGTTGGCGGGCTTCAGTAGAAATACCGGATACGGCTGTCTGAGCACATTGTCAACACGTTTGGTAGCAATGTACGTAGTACTTCTGTAGACCTTGATAGGCTGTAATTATATTTCGCTATAGCCAGCCAAAGGCTACGTATTTTCACGGGACGGATCTAGATCTAATTATTAATAAGACGTACACATCGAATTATGCGAATCGACAACTGAATTTCAGGCTAGTTTCGCGTTTATATTCTCGTCAAAATGGAGGGATCACCGAGAACCAGAAGCGCGTTCAATTTGATTTAGTTAGGAATGGAAGAGAAAGTATTACGAAGAATTCATGTCGAATTCCAAAGTCGTTCGCTGACACGAATATCAGCGGTCATACGGCCCACACACTTAGATTAGGCCTACACCTGTGAGTTCATTCAGGAGTCAACTAATATGTCCACAATAGATATATTCTCCTTTATTGTCTGTCGTACTCAAGCAAACAATATCCTTCGAGAACCTCATTCCCTATAGCTTGTACAATATCTGACGCGACCACCTCTTTGTTCTGTTTTGTTCTTTTGGGCATGCATGTATTATTACGATCATAGTTAATATAGAGGAAATCTGTTCCTCTATTATATGTTACGATTAGCTGGGACTTCTTCATAACGGACACATTGGGAGCAGCCATTTTGTCCACTGTGGAGAGGTTACCCACTGTTGAGAGGTGTGAAATGTACTAGCACTATAAAAGTCTATTTTAAGGGTCTCAAGAGTGTCCTTTGTAGGGAGGTAATTTCCATTATGTTCTTTATCCAGAATGTCCTTTAATAGAGGTTCCACAGTATGTGAGTTGTACATACCGCTGAACCAGTATGACCTGTACCAGTTACCGTGTACACCAAAGTGACCCAAAATATGTTGCATGTCAATGAAATCATGCTGTGGAACCTTCATAAAGGGCATTCTGAATATGTCAGAACCAAGAGTCTGGGCATAATAGGAAATTACCTCCCTACAAAGGACACTCTGAGGGCCCTAAAATAGATTTTCCATTAGTGCTAGTACATTTTTCACCTCTGAAGAGTGGACAACCTTTCTACAGTGGAGTGGATAAAATGGCTGACCCAAATGTGTCCTACATAAAGACATTCCACTTCACTTTGACTGTGTTTTGACCTCATTTCATTGCTGTACACTTTTTATTTACACGTTCACCTGGCAGTGACAATTCGTAAAAACAAACATGTTATGAAACAGCTTTGTGTGTTATAAGACGTAACGTTCTTATGCTTTTATAGAGGTACCTTAGAAAGTTGCACAAACATTGACATGATACATTGCTGCTTAATACAAACTGGTTTTGCGCATCATTCAGTTTCCTTTGATATGTAGTGTAGAGTGTGCATGGTGATCAGTGCTTGGAAATGGCTGTAACTCCAAATCAATTTTCAGTGTACTATTATAGTAACGATTGACTAACCAAATCAATTAATCAAGAAATGGGGTCATGACACCATGAGAACAAGCATTAACAGTACATATAACCAAGGAGTGTGTCACCATACACTGGAGGAAAGTACCTATTCTCTGCAAAGGTGGAATCCTTAGCTATAGAAATGCATTTTGAAATTTCCCTGGTTAATTCAATGTACACTTCCAAATTCCAGCAAGGGTATTTTGAACGATACTTCAATAGGATTTCATCACAATGAAACTGCTATTTCCTTCACTTGTACTTATCAATTCACTCTGTGTCCCGGTATAGGTCTTGGTTTGTCCCATGATGGATTCCAGATCGTTCTTCTTGTTCTTGGTCATGGCAACTACTGGACTTGACAGGATATCTCTGGTGGAGGGATATGTAGCTGGGGCTCCCCCTGAGTCATGTGATACAATGCTACCTATCCACTCGGGGAGTGGATTTGATGACTGTAGTGCAAATGACCTATGTCCGACAGTTAGCATTGATGGAGTTGAACTTGATGACAATACTTTTGAGTACAACTGTAGCCAGAACTATACAAGTGAGGTTGACCATAACTAGCACAATCACAGAGCTGTTCCTATCAGTCCATGTTCATTATATGTAGTCTCATCAACGAGATCTGTATCTGTGTCTGCCTATGCCTGTTAGCATCTCTGTGTGTGTGCATGTTGAAGTTGCTTCTTATTAGTATGTATGTTCTCACTACGTATCTTTAATATGAGTTATCCTGGCTAATGGTAGGCCAAGGTAAGTGGTGTAGTAATATAATGACAACTAGTGCTGTCTCTGTGTGTGTGTGTGTGTTTGTGTGTGTGTGTGTGTTTGTGTGTGTGTTTGTGTGTGTGTGTGTGTGTGTGTGTGTGTGTGTGTGTGTGTGTGTGTGTTTGTGTTTGTGTGTGTGTGTGTGTGTGTGTGTGTGTGTGTGTGTGTGTGTGTGTGTGTGTGTGTGTATGTGCGTGTGTGTGCGTGTATGTGTGTGTATATGATGTGTGTGTGTGTGTGTGTGTGTGTGTGTGTGTGTGTGTGTTCGTGCATGTGTATGTGTGATGTGTGCGTGTGTGTGTGTGTGTGCATGCGTGTGTGCGTGTATGTGTGCATATGTGTGTGCGTGTGTGTGTGTGTGTGTGAGTGCGTGCATGTGTGTGGTTTGCAATTACAGTGGTTTGCCATACCTCCAATTAGTAACAATGAGAGGTGGCACAAGTTCACTGAGAGGGTTTTTAGTGGAATTTCGGAATTTCAGCGATTCTTCCACATTTGATGGTAATCTCTCTCATGTTGGTGACTTTGTCATCAGAAGTGGATATGAGGACTCCACCAGATTGGAGTGTGATGGGGTAAGCATATGGCCTATCTGGATATATGTTATGTGTATATTGCAGTGATACCACTACAAACCTGAGGTTAGATTCAGGAAAGGGGGTCCAGTCTGATAGGTAAATAAGGCTGATGATGCAGTGTTTTCTCCCAATATATCAAGGCATAACAGTTAATACCTCTTTAATGTCAAAGGAAGACTTCTAATTTCCTCACGATACAGTGTGCAGTCTACAAGTGGAACCATATGAGTGGTAATTCATCCAGCTCTTGCTCACTGCACCACACTGCCTCATGCCTCCAGGGAATGGTGAAGCATTCGGAATCCTCAAATGCTAGCTCAAATGCAGCAAAGACTTCCTTTAGATGATACCATATACCTGTGTGATGCACTGTATTGTGATGACACCAGTATATGCTTGAATGCTTAGCCCGATATCTTACATTGTTCTGGGGAGAACACAGCAGTGTAGTGCAGTGTGTAGAATAATAGAAATTGAGGGTCTTTGAACCTGAATAAGGTCAAAGGTCAAGGTCAACACAGGTTGGGCTATGAATTTCAGCCTCTATGGTAAGAGGTTTTGTACGAACCCCCCTGGCCCCCAAGTACACATACTGAATATTTCTGACTGAGTCGTCACTGCAGTACATGTGGTATGAAGGTGGGCAGACCAAGTGCAAAGTGTGTCATTGTTCCTGCACTATCTGCCCACTTGATATTGTTACTTGGTTACCTAGCAACTCATTGTTCAGCTATAATAACATTGTTGTATAACAGTTAGTACAATTATATTATTTTATATGGAAACATACCACATAACAACCTAAGTACCTCTGGTAGGGTTGTAGCAGACATAGACACTTTGGCTTGATCATTAACTCAGGCTTCACCTTTGTGAAGAACCAAGCTAAAGTGTCTGTATATCCACTGCAGCCATACCAGCGGTAAGTGAGCTATTACATACGTACCTAATACACATACGTATGTAAAATATAACTGTATACTAATTTTACGAGTATGTTATGTCCGCTTTGAGGTATTACATACTCATAGTTACAATTCAAAGCTATACTATTTGAACATTGTCACACCAGTATTTATTATAGCCTTATTGTACCAATATATCACTGTACATACAGTATTTACAGTAATAAGTGAGTTTTATACAGTCCAACTTGCTTAGTACATAGCTACTATAAAGGGCACACCAAATCTGTGCTTATCAGAGGTACACTTGTTATCAGTACTGATCGACATAGTGTACATGAGCTTGGGACTGAGTGAAGTGTACTCACTAACCAGGAGTATGTAGTAACTGGGGTACTTACTAAGCAAGTTGCAGTGTGTGACACTAAGCATCTCTGGGTTGTGTGATTTCTGTTGTACACAGCATGGGGTGACGCAGTCCAAGATAAATACTGCTGGAGAAACCTCATTTATCTGGAGTTCTCCTGGAATTGGTCGGCAAGAAAAATTTCAAATGTGGTAGGTTGTGTGTGTGTGTGTGTGTGTGTGTGTGTGTGTGTGTGTGTGTGTGTGTGTGTGTGTGTGTGTGTGTGTATGTGTGTGTGTGTGTGTGTATGTGTGCCTGTGTGTGTGTGTGTGTGTGTGTGTGTGTGTGTGTGTGTGTGTGTGTGTGTGTGTGTGTGTGTTTGTATGTGCCTGTGTGTGTGTGTGTGTGTGTGTGTGTGTGTGTGTGTGTGTGTGTGTTTGTGTGTGTGTATGTGTGTGTGTATGTGTGTGTGTGTGTGTGTGTGTGTGTGTTTGTTTGTGCCTGTGTGTGTGTGTGTGTGCCTGTGTGTGTGTGTGTGTGTGTGTGTGTGTGTGTGTGTGTGTGTGTGTGTGTGTGTATGTGTGTGTGTGTGTGTGTGTGTGTGTGTGTGTGTTTGTATGTGCCTGTGTGTGTGTGTGTGTGTGTGTGTGTGTGTGTGTGTGTGTGTGTGCGCGCGCGCGAGTGTGCACTTTAGCATTTCTGTATGTATACATGTATTTCAGAATCTACAATTTACATACATATCTCTCTCTCATCTTCACAATTCAGGTATACAATCGTCACTTCACCATCTGCTTACTTCCGTCCTCGGAAAGACATAGTTGGGGTGAGTCACAGAAATTGATCTCATGCACTTTCTGTTCTCCAGTATTAGCATACATTGCATTATGATGGCATGTGAATGTCCTTGCCCATTCTCCATTATTAGATCCCAAGTGAAATGAGCTGCAGTAAGTTATCTGTTGACTCAGTAGACTCAAAATCATAATACACGTCCGGAATAAATACAGTATAAGTGATCATCTACCATTCTACCACTCAGCCTATACGATTGGCTTGAACCATGTATCCCAGATCTTGTACTACTGTATGTGCCGCTCAACCTGTACCATGTACCACTCAACCTGTACCATGTACCACTCAACCTGTACCATGTGCCACTCAACCTGTACCATATACCACTCAACCTGTACCATGTGCTACTTCAACTTGTACAATGTACCTTTCAGCTTTTATCATGTACCACTCATCTTGTACCATGTGCCAGTTGATGTGTACCATGCGTCACTAATTTTGTACCATATTCCACTATACTTGTACCATGTTCCACTATGCCTGTACCATTGCACCGCCCAGCTTGTAACAATGACTCCTTCATCTATGTGACACAAACCACTCCCCGCTATCATGCCATATGTGTGAGGTGTCCAGAAAATGGCACATTCGAGACCACACCTGAAGGAAGGACCTGTAGTGAGTCCACTCTCATGTTGTGTTGTAGCACCACACAATTGTCCACCTTACAAACCTGTATGTTACTAGCTTTGTCGTGTTAACGTTACACTAACATGTGTACATGTGTACCAGTTTTACATGTGTCATTCAGAATGAGTTGTCATATTCACCCTTGGTGCATGTTTAACAGTTATGCCGGTGTCACAGTAGTGAATCTATTCTTTCTTTCAAGTGTTGACCGAAAATTGTAAGCTAATAAATGGAGGAATAGGCCTGGCTATGCTAGACTATGCATACTATTATTATAATACTGTTCCAAGTGTATCACAGTATCTTTCTGTTGGGCAACTTTGAATATCTGTTCCATTAGCCTAAGAGCGGATTTACCATTGATGCGTGTTCATAATTGTTATAGTTTGTCCTGAGAACACTTACTTGATTTTGAGTCAAGTTGGTTCCACTTATCTGTCCGAGTGTTTGGAGTGTCCAGCGAACAGCATGTCTGAGAAAGGTCACAGCAAAATATGTTCCTGTGAGGAGGGATTTGCCAGAAGTGAACGGAACAATGCATCTCTTCCTTGTGAGGGTGAGTGATGTTGTCATTTTGAAGCAAAAAACAAGCAGATATGAAGCTTTGTAAACTTATTGGAGGTTTGTGTCAAAAATGGAATTCCAGATGTTTCCTCTTAGTGGTTTGTTACCATGACAATGTACGTATGTACATACCCTATATGTGCATATTTTGTGTTATGTAAATTTCACCAAGTTTGAAAATGAACACTTGTCTACTAATGTAAACTGTGTCATATTTTCAGTTTACACTGTACATTTGTAGGATGGGTCGGGAACTAAGTATTCTTGAGTAAGCGAGTATTGTTTTTGGGTAATTAGCACTCGTCAGAATAGCTTTTGAGAAGATAATGAGTTTGTATGTTGTATCACTGTTTTTCCGAGTGTAAGACTGGATAAGCGTACATATAAGAGGGTGGAAATTTGCTAGTTGTCATTATCATTCATAATGATAATGACAACTAATGATCATACTAACGACTAATGACCCATCCTACAATCGTCCAAACAGAAGAACCTCCACCTCCACATACTACAAACATGTCAAGCTACTCCCACAACATAGGCGGGAAATCTCTGTCGGAAAGTTCCATATGATATCAACGGTTCGTTACACATCGTGTTAGTGTCATAGCAAACAGGTTGCATGTGATTGTCATGTGATCCCCACTGGTTCTTTACAAGCAGGTATACCTACCTATAGTGTAAACCTTGCATGACCATAGCTGTTGGACACATGGTTGTGGTTGGTGATGTTATCATAACTGCATCACCTTTCACAATGTACAAGTGTGACCCTTATCTCCTGGTGAACTGTCAAAATGCAACTTGGACCGTAATCTGGTTTGTTAACAGTCAGATACCTACGCATAGGATTCTTTTCTCACTTCCAGTCCACACACACCTCTCTCTGGTTCTCTGCCTAGTAGGATATCTGGTCAGGGAAGAGTCTGAGCAAAACCTCTATCTCGCTCCAAATCCCTCTAGCAGTCATGGTCATACAATGACATAGGCATAGATTTGTGTATGTCGCCCTAACATGCTATGGTGAGACGTATTAGTTGTCTGTTGAAAACAAGATGTGCTTTTAATACAGTCCTGGTTGCAATCAACGACTGAGGGCATCATGCTGAGGTGATTAGTTGAAATTGTGACTCTATATGTGTAGCTGCACATCTCGTTTGGAAGGGACATACCGTATAACTGGGTATATCGGCAGTCATTTTGTTTTGGTGGTTTGATGGTTTGATTGACTACCACCAACATGATTTGCCAAAATAATAACACCCATGCAAAAACGTCGGGATTATGTCACAATAAAGTGACGTAACCCCGACGTAGCGCATCCGTGTGGCTCGAATAATCATGGCGATGTATCAGTACTTCAATAGAAAGGAACAGAATTCTGAGAATCTACCTTCTTATAACCTGGGCTTGCCATTTGCCAAAATAAAAACCGCCAATACCCTAAAATTCAACAAACCGCCAAATGTTCTTTCTGCCAATTGCAATATTTCTAGTTATACGGTAACTAGCTTGTGTGGATGGCAATTGTGCTATTGCTCCATTGTTTGCTGTTACTGATGTTGTTGCTAGGTGACAGGAAATTGGTCTGATTAGTTAATACATAGGGTGCTGCATATTTCATGGCTTCCCTTCAAGTGTGTTGTAGAGATTTTATGAACCACTTCTTTCTGTTGATCTACCTTTCAATTTTCAAATCCATTATCAGTGTATGGTAACCGATGAATTAATTGATTAATCTTCTGAGTGACTTAATGGACTTCACTGGAAACCCCTCTCACTTTGTTAGACTGAGTAGTCACCCAGTGGACTTGATGTCGAGTTTGGAGAGCTGAAACCTTGGCAGTGGTGAAGATGCTCTAGAATTAGTTTAGGCTCAATTGAAAGTCATCTACTTTGTGGTTGTATGGTTTAGATTGGGAAATTAAAACACGCAATTCAATAATCATTTAATAGTGACATTTTTATATAAAATTCCCTATAATATTGTATTGTACTGAGCAGATTTAGGAACCCGCCTTATACGTCTGTCACCATGTTGTGTAGGATGCTTCAACACTTCACTTACCAA
Organism: Chondrilla cf. caribensis; assembly: GCA_964020155.1. NCBI lineage: Eukaryota > Metazoa > Porifera > Demospongiae > Chondrillida > Chondrillidae > Chondrilla > Chondrilla cf. caribensis. The sequence goes on from OZ026567.1 coordinate 1,182,579, forward strand.
CATCAACCTCATCAGTTCTCAACGACCTGAGATTGGAATTACCTGGGAAGCTCCTGCTAACTCTGAAAGGTGGTCCGTTCTGTACAGAGTGACAGTGAGTGACGGAACGAGTAATGTGACTCAAGTTACAGAGAGTACAGTGACCATGGTAACCTTTGGTGACCTCACCATACAATCCAACTACACCCTCTATGTGACCGCATTCACTGAAACAGGTTGTGAAACTGGTCCTACCAGTGTGGACATTACAGTGATGGAGAGTGAGTGTTGTTGTTATTATTGTTGTTTTTGTTGTTTTTATTGTTGTTAGTGGTAGTAATTTGGTGTTGGTGGTTGCACTGGGCATTGTTGTTGTTCGTAGCTTTTACTGTTTGTTCAGCTTGTTGTTACTATTGTTCATTATAATATTTTTATTTGTCTATTGTTGGTAGACTTGCAGGATGTTATTTGTATATGTTATTGTTATTGTTGTTGATTTTTTTATTGGTGTTGCCAATATACCGTATAGCGGGAAACTTTGGCGAGCATTAAATTTGGCAAATCAGTCCCCGGAACGAATTGGTGAGTTTTAAATTTGGCGTTAGAGTTAGAAGAGTTAGGTTGTAAACTAGAGCCAACAAATACTGAGGATCCGTATGCTGTCGCTGTAGTACGAAGAAGCACCGTGGTTGGCCACGTTCCCCGAAAGATATCAGCAGCGTGTTCGCTTTTCCTGAGACGAAACGGTACCATTCGTTGTAGGATTACTGCAAAATATGGCGAATTTTAAATTTGGCGATTTTCCGTAAAATCGCCAATTCACCAAATTAAAAACCTCGCCAAAGTTTCCCGCTATACGGTAGATACCAGTGTAGTAATGATTGGTGTTACTTGTTGATGTTATTGCTGATGTTGTTTGTAGCTATTATTGGTGTTGCTTTTATTGGTGTTGTCAAAGTACCAGTGTTGTTGTGAGCCCTGTCCCCAACTCACCTTGACTGACATTCCTACTGTTGTATGTGTTGCTAGGGTGTCCGGACACACCTCCTAATATAACCAATGTAGTGGCATTAGCAGAAACAACAGTTCAACTGGAATACACACCACCTTATACAGACGATCCACTCATTGAGGAATCTGACTTTCGTTATGCTGTATACCTAAAGTGTGGTTTAGATTCCAATTTTATCCTGGTTGAAGATGGAATCCAGGATACAATGTATAACATTTCCAACCTTCGAGAGGAGACAGAGTGTACTGCCATGTTGGTTGCTTATAGCAACGACTGCTCACGTGAGCTCGGAGGACGATTTTCTACTAGTACAATTTTCACCACAGGGTTGTTAGGTGAGCACTGCTTCACAGCATTTCAAGACTGTATTCATGTTTGACATATGTGCAGGGCATATTTTTCAATTCTTCAAAGATGTCAATTTCCCTTACCACTAGAAAATCATTGTACCCGCATTTGCCTCTTATTTGCTGTGCACTCCCTGTAGAATGCTTCACCACTCCACCCACCGACCTCATGGTCATCAGCTCTCAACGACCTGAGATTGATATCACCTGGGAAGCTCCCGCTAATTCTGAAAGATGGTCCGTTCTGTACAGAGTGACAGTGAATGATGGAACGAGTGATGTGATCGTAGTCAACGGTAGCAATGAGACCACAGCAACCATTCAGAACCTCATTCTATTCAGCAGCTACACCCTCTATGTGACCGCGTTCACTGAAACAGGTTGTGTTACTGGTCCTACCAGTGTGGACATTATGGTGATGGAGAGTGAGTGTTGTTGTTGTTGTTATTTGTTATTTTCATTTGGTCTGGTGTTTTTGAGTCATTAATGTAACAGTAGTGTTGCTGTTGTTTATTGTTATATTGGTCAGGTGGTGGAGATGTCGGTGTTGGTATAATTTGTTGTTGGTTACTTATTGGTGTCGTTTGTTGTTGTTATCAATGTTACCAATATGTTTGGTGCTACTTGTTGATGTTATTGCTATTGTTGTTTGTAGCTATTGTTGTCTGTTGCTTTTATTGTTGTTGTCAAAGTACCAGTGTTGTTGTGAGCCCTGTCCCCAACTCACCTTGACTGACATTCCTACTGTTGTATGTGTTGCTAGGGTGTCCGGACACACCTCCTAACATAACCAATGTAGTGGTTTCAGCCGAATCAGTTCAACTGGAATACACATCACCTTATACAGAGGATCCACTCATTGAGGAATCTGACTTTCGTTATGCTGTGTACCTAACGTGTGGTTCTGATTTCAACTCTTCGTTGATTGAAGATGGAATCCAAAATACCACATATATCATTTCCAACCTTCAAGAAGTGACAAAGTGTACTGCCATGTTGGTTGCCTATAGCAACGACTGCCCTATTATGTTTGGTGACCAATACCCTGCCAGTACCACCTTCACCACAGAGGCTTTAGGTGAGTAGAGGTCGTCTTTTGACAGAGCCATACATCAAAGGGTGCTGGCGTGTAGTAAATAATTTATTGCACTTTACACTGAACATGAAATGTGCATACATCCTTGAAAGAGTGTGAGTGTGCAGGTATGTCCCTCACTTAACACTTTGAACATTGAATGTACACACCCTAACCTTTGGGACGTTGAGCCAGCTACACATTGTAGTACTGGGTCTACCGACCTCACCCTCTAGCCCTGGACTCTGCAGTCATTAAAATTGTTACTACTGTGTAAACGTACATAACAGCAACATTTCCTCACAGCATGTGAGTACATCCACACAATGTTGATGAGATTGTACACACACAGTTGAACCAAACCAAGGATCGCTGATCTTCCCTTAGTGGTCACATCATTGATGATATCAGATCTGTATGCCATTTTATATTGTTAGCTTCTAGCAGTGGCAGACCCCCAGTCTTGTTGACAGAGGAAGGTAGATTGTTCTGACTTCTCACCATCTGGTTCAATCCCAACATACATCTACACATGACTATACATGCTTGCAAATCCAACTGCTGTTCATGATGTACATATGTATTCATGTAACCCTCCTATCTAAGAGGCTGATTATGAGCCAGATATCCAACTCTATATACCACCCTCATGTACCAGTGTCCTATCCAACTGCTGTTAATGATGTACATTCATACCTACTGTACTGTGCACTCCCTGTAGAATGCTTCACTGCTCCACCTACCAACATCACCGTCATCAACTCTCAACGACCTGAGATTGATATCACCTGGGAAGCTCCTGCTAACACAGAGAGAAGAACCGTTCTGTACAACGTGACAGTGAGTGACGGAACAAGTAATGTGACCGCAGTTGACAGTATTGATGTCACCATGGCAACCCTCCCCAACCTCAATGTACTCGCCAACTACACCCTCTATGTGACCGCATTCACTAAAACAGGCTGTGAAACTGGTCCTGCCAGTGTGGACATTACAGTGATGGAGAGTGAGTATTGTTGTTGCTATTATCAGTGTTGTTGTTGTTATTATTATTTTAGCTAAGTCTCAGTATTGTTGTCTTTTGCTGTTGAAGTTGTTGTTTTTTAAAGTTTGTTGTTGTTGGTGTGTGCTGGATTTGTTTGTTGTTGTTGATGTGTGTTGGATTTGTATTCCATGTTATTGCTGGTCGTGTTGTTAGTGTTGTCAAAGTACCATTGTTGTTGTGACCCCGGTCCCCAGCTCACCTTGACTGACATTCCTACTGTTGTATGTGTTGCTAGGGTGTCCGGACACACCTCCTAATATAACCAATGTAGTGGTTTCAGCAGAATCAGCTCAACTGGAATACACACCACCTCATACAGAGGATCCACTCATTGAGGAATCTGACTTTCGTTATGCTGTGTACAGAAAGTGCAGTTTCGACTCTGACTTTATCCTGGTTGAAGATGGAACCCCGGCTACAACTTACACCATTTCTGACCTTCAAGAAGTGACAGAGTGTACTGCCATGTTGGTTGCCTATAGCAACGACTGCCCACGTATGTTCGGGGGACCGTACTCCATCACTACAAATTTCACCACTGATGCATTAGGTGAGTACAGACTTAGGGCATGTGAGTGAGTCCACATTACTCAACAACGACACGTTCGTAGGTGTTGACCTTATATCGATGATTCACACATGTTGGAATCACAGTGAAATTGTCAACTGCAATTTTTCAATTCAATTGTGATTATCACGTGTGGGAATCGTCCAAAATGAGATAAAACTGCTATCCAAGTAACTAGCATTTCAAAACCATCCTACAATGACACACAGTGGTAGTGATGATGTAATCACTGGAGGAACTGAATGTCATCTTTAATTTGTAGTCATATTTTCTGATGTTGACATTGCCGTGATCCATTAATCCAGGGTCGAGTACAATGCTTCCAATATTGTCATAGTTTGTCATGTCCGTAGTGTATACTGGAATGTTTAATTTAATTAATCCAAAGGTTTGATTGTGAATTAAGTGAAATAATACCACTACTCGATTAATCCTCCTATCTAAGAGGCTGATTATGAGCCGGATGTCAAACTCTATATACCACCCTCATGTACCAGTGTCCGATCCAACTACTAATGATGTAAATACATACCTGAGTGTGCACTGTGGCTAGACACCACCACACTATGGCTGGACACTCCACACTGTGGCCAGACACCTCCACACTATGGCTAGACACCTCCACACCCTATGGCTAGACGACACCCACACACTATGGCTAGACGACACCCACACACTATGGCTAGACACCCACACACTATGGCTAGACACCCACACACTATGGCTAGACACCCACACACTATGGCTAGACACCCACACACTATGGCTCGATCACTCACTTGTCAACATGCTGTTCCTTCTCACTGATGTAGTAGGTAATGAGTAGCTTGTGGTGGCATGTATAATGTAGTCAGATGATTGGCTGCTGTTACTTGTGACATTTTTTTCTTTGTACACATATTTTACAACTAGTGTGTCACAGAGAAAACAAAGCTATTTCGGGTATTTCCCTCACATGGCCCCAAACTCCAGCTGGAGAGACCTCAACCCTCTCTTGTCCTAACACTGACAGGAATGCTACCAGGAATTGTACTGTAGGAGGAGTGTGGGAACAACCTTACGTCCGTGACTGTTTTACGTGTCCACTAGAAAACAACACTACATCAGGTGTAGCCCTGACATGGCCCTTAACTCCAGCTGGAGAGACTGCAGTCCAACCTTGTCCTGACACTGACAGGAATGCTACTAGATACTGTTCTGCTGAAGGAGTGTGGGGACAACTTTACGTCCGCGAGTGTTTGACTTGTCCTCTAGAAGCCAACACTACATCTGATTCAGGCATCACCCTGACATGGCCCCCAACTATTGCTGGAGAGACCTCAACTCTCTCTTGTCCTAACACTGATGGGAATGCTACCAGGAACTGTACTGCGGAGGGAGTGTGGGAACAACCTTACGTCCGTGAATGTTTTACATGTTCTCTGGAGTCCAACACTACTTCAGGCATTAATCTGACATGGCCCTTAACTCCAGCTGGAGAGACTGCAGTCCAACCTTGTCCTGACACTGACAGGAGTGCTACTAGGAAGTGTTCTGTGGAGGGAGTGTGGGAACAACCTTACGTCCGCGAGTGCCTGACTTGTCCTCTAGAAACCAACACTACATCTGATTCAGGCGTCACCCTGACATGGCCCCCAACTATTGCTGGAGAGACTGCAGTCCAACCTTGTCCTGACACTAACAGAAGTGCTACTAGGAACTGTTCTGCTGAGGGAGTGTGGGAACAACCTTACGTCCGTGAGTGCCTGACTTGTCCTCTAGAAACCAACACTACAATGGGTGTTACCCTGACATGGCCCCCAACTATTGCTGGAGAGACCTCAACCCTCTCTTGTCCTGACACCAACGGGAATGCTACCAGGAAGTGTACTGCGGAGGGAGTTTGGGAACAACCTTACATCCGTGAATGTTTTACATGTCCACTAGAAAACAACACTACATCAGGTTTTGCCCTGACATGGCCCTTAACTCCAGCTGGAGAGACTGCAGTCCAACCTTGTCCTGACACTGACAGGACTGCTACTAGGAAGTGTTCTGCGGAGGGAGTGTGGGAACAACCTTACGTTCGCAAGTGTTTAACTTGTCCTCTAGAAGCCAACACTACATCTGATTCAGGCGTCACCCTGACATGGCCCCCAACTATTGCTGGAGAGACCTCAACTCTCTCTTGTCCTAACACTGACAGGAATGCTACCAGGAACTGTACAGCAGAGGGAGTGTGGGAACAACCTTACGTCCAGGAGTGCCTGACCTGTCCTCTAGAAACCAACACTACAATGAGTGTTACCCTGACTTGGCCCATAACTCCCAATGGACAGACCTCAGTCATCTCTTGTCCTGATACTGATGGGAACGCAATGAGGAACTGTACTGCGGAGGGAGTGTGGGAACAACCTTACGTCCGTGAATGTTTTACGTGTTCTCTGGAGTCCAACACTACTTCAGGCATTAATCTGACATGGCCCCAAACTCCTGCTGGAGAGACCTCAGTCCAACCTTGTCCCAATGCTGTCAGGAACGCTAGTAGGAACTGTTCTGCTGAGGGAGTGTGGGAAAAACCTTACGTCCAGGAGTGTTTGGCTTGTCCTCTAGAACCCAACACTTTATCAGATGTCGCCCTGACATGGCCCCAAACTCCTGCTGGAGAGACCTCAGTCCAACCTTGTCCCAATGCTTTCAGGAACGCTAGTAGGAACTGTTCTGCTGAGGGAGTGTGGGAAAAACCTTACGTCCAGGAGTGTTTGGCTTGTCCTCTAGAACCCAACACTTTATCAGATGTCGCCCTGACATGGCCCCCAACTATTGCTGGAGAGACCTCAGTCATCTCTTGTCCTAACACTGATGGGACTGCTACTAGGAAGTGTACTGTGGAGGGAGTGTGGGAAAAACCTTACGTCCAGGAGTGTTTGGCTTGTCCTCTAGAAGCCAACACTTTATCAGATGTCACCCTGACATGGCCCCCAACTATTGCTGGAGAGACCTCAACCCTCTCTTGTCCTAACACTGACAGGACTGCTACTAGGAACTGTTCTGTGGAGGGAGTGTGGGAACAACCTTTTGTTTGTGACTGCTTGACACAGGGAATTTC
>OZ026567.1:1197192-1257192 GCA_964020155.1 Chondrilla cf. caribensis
TGCTGATCACTGGACTCACCATTTTAGACAACAGATGGTAGATGGTGAAGAGGCTCCTTCCAGAGAGACACAGGCAAACACAACACAAACTGTTACTGGTACTACAGCAGACAGTTGATTTGGGCTACGCAGAGCAGTGGGGAGTGCTGCCCGCCACATGGGCTTATAAACCGTACCGCAACCTATGGACCTGATTGCACTTGTGTGGTTTCACATGCTTGGAGCTCGCACTTACGCATAATACATATGTGTGCTGTCAGACTTCATAATCGAATGACGTGAGTGAGTAAACAAGTAGTGAAGGGGAGTATTGTTGAATGGGAGCAGCATTGTGTGGGTGCTCAGTGGGTGACCAGTAATGGCATCATGACCAACCGACCATAAGTGGTCACTCCATTGCAAATGAGCACGGCTGAACCCATGATGTGATTTCCTGAGGCATGAGGTGTGATGAGACAGTGATGAATGTATTCATGCGATCAGCAACAGGATTTTGGGGCAACAGAGAAGTGTGTGAGCTGTGGACATAGTGATCATGATAATCAGCATAACAGTAAGATTAGCAATCTAATTTGAGATACACGCACACGTACACACACACACACACACACACACACACGCACACACACACACACACACATGCACACACACATGTCTGCTTGCACACACGCACAATCTCAGATATGTACAAACAAAATAATGCCAACATTTACATATATACTGTTATATTACACTTGCACATACGTATGTGAAATAAAAACAACAATACACTTTCACAACATTTCTCAGGTAACACTCATTCAAGTTGTAACAAAATCTACAGTGTCCATATCTGTCTGATCAAATTCGTCGAAGGAGAGATCTTGGGTCCACTTGTATAGGTCGTCAATCTCGTTATGCTCATGTGGTCCTTCTGGTGGGTCCTTGACAATGCCTTCTTCTTCCTCAAGAACCCCATCACACTGCAAGGGCCGAAGAGCAGATACACAGGTAGGAATGAACTGCAGTCAATGGAAGCAATTCCATTACTTTCAGGCTGGGTTTCATATCAGTACAGACTGAGAGTGTGTGATATCGGCAGAACCTATACCACAAAACAGATAATGTTATCAGGAAAATAGCACAATAATATGATTTCAGGTTTGCAAAAATGATGGAAATTGGAAAAAAAAATATGCTTAGTCTGAATAAGCCAGTTTAAAAGTAGATGAAATAATCTATTAAACCAACAAATGAATGAATATCCAGTTAATCTGCCAAACTCATTCAACCACATTTCTTTGAAAACGAATTGCAGCAGACTAGCAAGAATTCGCTGTACGTACGTACGTATATACGTATGTACGTCAAGACTACCTGTCAGCCATGATCACCTCTTTCTGGCCTCTTGGATGGTTTGTATGAACAGACATACATATTCTACTACACTACCACTGAATGCACAAAAATAGCATATTGTATTGTATGCACACTACCAAGCAAGGTGATGATGTCATGTTATACACACGTACGTACGTACCTGCCTACGTACATACGTATGAACATACTCACATCTTGATGTGTTCCTATCGATTCCTGATAGTTCCTCTTCATCATCTCTACCCTCTGTCTCGCTTGCTTTGATCTCCGTGATGGGGGGACTTTAGATGCAGACGAGTGTATCCTAGCTGTAGACCTACATACAGTATGCAAGTGTGTACATAAATATGACCACATACTAGTACACATACACTTATATACCATGTACGTATGTACATACACATTATGCAAGCATCCATTGCATATCCGTATATACGTATGTACGTACGTACGTATGTTACATATTAATCAAATTGTTTCACCATTATTTGTCATCATGTATATACGTACGTACGTATAATCCTCATTTCCTCAACATCATTCGGGCTGTTTATCAATGTCACAACTTATCGCCTGGTTTACGTTTATCTTTCAAAGGAGCACGAATATGGCTTCACCTTCTGTGTAACCTTTTCCATGTACGTACATGTACGCATCTTAGGATACTTACTAGGATAAAGGCAGAGTGGGGAGGTGGAGAAAGAGGATGGGGATTGAAGGGAGGGAGTAGGGGAGGCAGGCTGCTCACTCACATGCTGGATGACGATATTCTTCGCAATAAGTCTAGCTGTTCGATTTGTGTGGGTGGTCTGGATAAAGCCTTGAGTTTCTGAGCGGGTATGGTGGTGGCTTTCTGCATAGTTGACAGACAATGGATGACGTCATACAAGTGACTGTGGCGAGACAACGCTGTGGTGGAGAGACAGGCAAGAAGCAAGAGGAAGAACTACGTACACAATGGAATGTATGTGTACATACGTATGCACAATACACTATTATGCATCCAATCCAAATAAACTAAGACACTCATAGTTCCACACCATACGCACATGGTAAAATTTTGTATATGTACGTACGTACATGCACATAACATTATGGGTGTAAATGTACTGAATATGTACACACATACATGTGTATGCACCTGAGCATACAATCACAGTGAAGCCCAACATGGTAGACTACATAGGACAGCCCGACATGGTAGACTACATAGGACAGCCCAACATGCTAGATCACATAGGACAGCCCACCATGGTAGACTACATAGGACAACCCACCATGGTAGACTACATAGGACAACCCACCATGGTAGACTACATAGGACAACCCACCATGGTAGACTACATAGGACAGCCCACCATGGTAGACTACATAGGACAGCCCACCATGGTAGACTACATAGGACAACCCACCATGGTAGACTACATAGGACAACCCACCATGGTAGACTACATAGGACAGCCCACCATGGTAGACTACGTACATAGGACAACCCACCATGGTAGACTACATAGGACAACCCACCATGGTAGACTACATAGGACAGCCCGACATGGTAGACTACATAGGACAGCCCACCATGGTAGACTACATAGGACAGCCCACCATGGTAGACTACATAGGACAGCCCACCATGGTAGACTACATAGGACAGCCCACCATGGTAGACTATTGTGTGAAAGTGTCTAATCTTACTGTCTGTTTGGATCTATGCAGAATGTCAATTGAGTTATTCAAACCTCATTAGTCCTAATCTCATATCCAGAATCACCAGCCCACACAATACCCACCAAATTTGTGGTGAATGGGCTAGATAGACCACAACCCAATAAACACCATCCATTCAGTCAAACACAGTGGTGCTTTGAAGGGAAGTGGGCCCACACTTGCAACCATACACAGAACAACACCACTCTCACATATTGGTGAAGCTGGAGGGCTTCAGAGATTGAACAATACTTAATGCAATTGTATACACACACACTCAGCACACATAGTACAAACAGGATTATCCCTAAATGGCTTCCATGCAGGTGGCTTCTGCAGGCCATCACAGGGTGTTGTGCAGCCCAAAATGGAGTAGAGGTCTACCACCGCCCCGGGATGACGGTGGAGACTGGACATGACAATGGGGAGTGGCTTCCTGCAGTGTAGCCGCATTGTGCAGGACAATCAACACATAGTACAGGTCGATTGGTCATGCCTTGATCATGAGCAATCACACACAATCAGCTCACAGTTAAATCCGTAAACTACACCTTCGGAATACATGTACTTACATATGTACGTACGTATGTAAGTACATACATACACGTGTACCTACCTACATATGTATGTACGTACGTATATACATAACTATGGACACAATCTATAGCATATTAGGTCAGCAAATAGGAATTAATCTGTGGACATACATATGTACATATGTACGTACATAAGTACTTATTTAATATATCACATACATATGTACATAAGTATGTCATAAGCACATATGTATGTATAAGCATATGAAATACATACACACAGTATGTACAGTGAGTATCCAGACATACACACAGTAAATACCTTCAAGGTCCAGCTTCCTCCATAGGTTCTGCCTACCACCTAGATGAGCTGGGGTCTCGTCCATGTTAGCAGCAAGCTACATATACCAGTAGACATGGAGAAATACGTATGTATTAGTGAATGCATTGGTAGTGTGTGTGTGTGTGTGTGTGTGTGTGTGTGTGTGTGTGTGTGTGTGTGTGTGTGTGTGTGTGTGTGTGTGTGTGTGTGTGTGTGTGTGTGTGTGTGTGTGTGTGTGTGTGTGTGTGTGTGTGTGTGTGTGTGTGTGCATACGTGCATGTGTGTGTGTGCATATGTGCATGTGTGTGTGTGTACGTGCATGTGTGTTTGTGTATGTGTGTGCATGTGCATCTGAGTGTGTAAATTATGGCATTCCAGTGTAACTACAATAACACTACATTATGTATAGAAAACAATTACCGACACTTGATATCTTACATACGTATGTACACATGCACATATTTATGTACAATATACATACGTACATACGTACCCACATACAGGTACAAACCTTACTACACACAACGATAACCCATTACACATGCCCACATACATACGTACGTACATATGCGAGTAAATACGTACATACATACATATGCAACATACCAATAATCATTATGCTCGCCTGGCTCACCTGCATGTACTCTTTGACTGTGGTGACATCCATCTCATCAGTGATTTTGAACTGGTGGTGATGGCAGGCATCTTCCAGCATCTGGTCAAAGTACTTCCGATTCCCCATCATCCTGCGTGCGTCCTCAGAAGCCTGTACAGGTCAGGACATCACATGTACGTACAGAGCATACGTACATACATACACTTGCATAATACTGTCATACCAAATTTGACCCCCTCCAAATCAGCCCAATGGGGTCAAATTTGGTTGCTGCTTTACCACATGACAGTACCATAAGGATTAGGATGCATTGGGAGGGAGTACAGTAGCAGTGCAGTACAGCAGATAGACTGTATCACTCACCACTGAGGACGGCTTGATCATTTTCTTCCCATTGATGTAGTGGACACCTTGGCCATGCATGCCGACAAACACCTTGAACAGCACAACCGGAGGAAAGGTGGTCCCTCCAAACCTGGAGGGAGGGTGAACGTACTCACAATACCACACAACACATACGTAGGAACAAATGTATGTACGTATATGTTCGTGTACATTCCCATATGCAGTCCAACTTGCTTATTACCTTGAAGGGGACATCAAATCTGTACTTCTCATCAGATGTGCTTACTATCAGTACCAGTCAACATAGTGTACATGAGCTAGGGACTGACTGAAGTGTACCACTAAGCAGAAGTACATACATACACACACCAATCCTAACTGGGGTACTTACCAAGCAAGTTACACTGTATTATGTGTGTACATATGTACGTATCTGCATGTGCAGACATACATATATGTACATATACGTACATATGTATGTATGTATGTACGTACATACGTAGATAAGCTGATGAAGGTATCTACAAATCATTCTTGGTCACACTATAAAGGCAAGCTGTGGTCAATTGAATGCAACCCTCAGCTTATAAATCAATTTAATAATTGGGAAGTCATCATCAATACAGAGGAAGTCAAATCACCTCCACTCCTAATCAAGCACCAGGCAGACTACAGTTAGCAGCGTTGCACATGTGGTGTGTGCGATAAGGAGGGGTGTCTGCTAGGTGGAATGCCCCGGCACCCTCAAGGGTTTGTCTCTTCTGTCACTTTAAGAGGAAGTTTGGTACAGATGAACAACATCAAGGTCTAACTACCTATCAATGAAAAACTTTCTGGTCTATCACTATCCTAAGTAGGAATTGAAGTACGTACGTAGGTACGTATGTACATAGGTATGCAGGTACTAGGTACATACATTTAAAATGTTTAGGGCATGCATGAGTACATTGACACAGTATTCTACATACGTACGTATATGCAATTAATACAGGCAGATAGTAGTATTTTATAATGCACTGTGTGTACACGTGTACGTGTACGTGTACGTGTGTGTGTGTGTGTGTGTGTGTGTGTGTATGTGTGTGTGTGTGTGTAAACATTCATACAAACATACGTACATAAATGCATAATATATTACATACGTATGTACGTACATACACATGTACATATGCATAGTGTTACCTAAATTTTACTTTAGCATTCATGGTTGGATCCTTCAGTAGCTCTGCTTCTCTTGGACACAGTTTCTGCACAACATCTCGTGTCAGTGACTGCTCCTACAGCCAACATCCAGTGTACAGGAGAGAATCAATGACAAAATATCACAGTAGATGACTACAGCGACACATATGCATGTATATACGTATATACGTATGTGTATACGTACATATATACAGTGGAAACTCGTTAAGACAAATTACTGCTTAACACAACCAATTTTAAATCATTGCTTGATTTGCAGTAATAGTGTACATACATGTACGTATGTACGTATAGTAATCAAATCCAGATAAGAAGAACATCTAATGACAAGAACTGATTTCATGGGTCCCTTATATGTAGTTTGCCTTCATGAGTTTCTACTGTATTTGTATCCTGGTTGTGTGTGTGTGTGTGTGTGTGTGTGTGTGTGTGTGTGTGTGTGTGTGTGTGTGTGTGTGAATATGTGGTTGGTCATGATATGCACACAGATTATAAGGAGTCAAGCAAACAAGCATACTCACTGCCGTACACACAGTGTCCTTCAAAATCTTAAAGAGCTGTCTATTCCTCTTCCCTATCCACCAGTTCTCTATAGAAGATACCGCCCCAAGTTGAAGGAGTCTACATCAGTAAGAACGTGAGCAGCAAAGTACAGGCATGAGTAAATATATACGCATGTGTGTACATGCATTCACTAATACATAATGTCATGTTAAATACGATGTATGTATGTACACATACGTACGTACAGCGAATACTTCATAATCAACCATGATTCGTATTCGAATAATAATAATATGGTGGGTTAACGAGTTCGTTGGATTAAATGGATATTCATTACTGATTGTAGATTACATTGGTACTGGGAAATTGGTGGATAAAGTGGTGGTGGATTAACGAGAATCCACTGCACAAGCATTAAAACCACATCAGTATCAGACGTTATCATGATACTGGTGGACCCCTTAGCCAGGAAGACTACTTTACAGGGTTGCGGGCCAAATACGTACACTGTACAGAAAATTAGGATTGAATAATAAATACATGCAGAGTGAATAAATTAAGGGAATAAATTAAAGCACATAAGCAAGTAGCAACAACAATACATGTATCCTCCTGCACAGCCACCGTTAACTTTCTGATACAACTCTCGAGTTATGTTACATATTATCATCACTTTACGCTTGTAATGCATGAACCTTGTGGTTGTAATTATTCTATTCTGACGTTTATATCAAGATAACAATATACATATATGTGTAATACTATGCGTATTATGTTCATGCGGATATAGAGTACAAATCTATGACATTATAACTGTAATTAACAATATTATCGACCCCAGATTCCCCGACCGCCGATTCTATGACATTCGTACAAGCTTACTAACTCTTCTTCTTCAAAATGTTTCTTCTTTTTGTCACTTCTCTGAACGCTCGACTGGATTCGTATTGAATTTTCGGAAAGACGTGATATTCTGGAACTTTCGGAAACTGGCCTCACAGAAGGTACTTCAACCGCAGGCATACGTTTGTTGGTAGCCATTTTTTATCATATGGTTACCGTGGCAACCCACGTGCTCCCTTTTCTAACGTATTCAGGGAGTTTCGTGTTCCTTGCAATTGGTATGAAGATCCGGCTATGCTTGCAACGGCACGGGGATCGAGTCAGAAATCACGAGTGTAATACAAAATGCATATGTAATGCGCATTGTATTGTACACGTGACTTCTGACTTCATGTGCTGTTGCAAAGAACACGAAACTTCCTGTACATACATGCATCATATGTAGTACAATAATAATATTTTAATTCTTATCACGAGGTACTTATAATTACTGGTACAGGTTGGCATAGTGTACATCATGATCATGGACTAGGGACTGAGTGAGGTGTACATACACACTAATCATGTAGGTGTATGTAATATACTAACCCAGACACTTAACAAGCAAGTTGTATTGTACATGCACATATATCAACTACATGAGTACATTTATTATATTATGCATGTATAATAATATTATTACTATAGAAACATAATAATTACATACACCATATACATGCACATTTGTGATAGTTGTACATACCAGTAAATTGAATAAAATTATTAATCACAATAATAATATTATTATCAAAATGTATGGAATATATGCATATTATGCAATAGATACTATTCTTGATCTTCAAAATACAACAGTCTAGAGTCAGCCGGGACAGTGTCCCCCGTGCTATACAGCACCTCTTTGATGACCCCATCATTAGGGGCCAAAATTGTGGTCTATAACGAAGAAGAGTACAGTTCAAGAAAATGGGACAGAAGTTAATACAAAAGCTACACATTTGAAACAGGTGATACTAATGAGCCATGTATAACCCTTAAAGTTGTTAGTAGAATGGTCACCGCTAAAGACTTGTATAACTTACATCATTGTATGCTGATTATGACAACTTAGTATCTGTACACATACTACACACATCCCTCCACACCATACACACACCAACACAACACACAAACACTTACACACACACATGCACACACACACACACACACACACACACACACACACACACACACACACACACACACACACACATCATACCCAACGTACCTCCATTTTCATTCCCTCCACTGCTATCAGAACATCTCCTTTAGACACTTTGTCTCCAGGCTTGACTAGAACCTGTTGAAAGAAATAACAGCAAAAAAGAAAAGATTCATCAGGAAACACAAACATTTATACACAAATTTATGATAATGAAGTCAAAAAATAAGAAACTGTTTTAAGAAGGGGCTGAATAGGACAAAACTAACATCCACAGACATTGATGACATCGATAACAATGCAGCGAGGTATTCCCGTACCTTGCTGACTCTACTGGAGTAACCGGGTGACCGTAGCCCTCCCCCGGCAGATTCCTTGGTGCTGACATAGTACTCGGGTGTTGGGAGGACCACTTGGTAGTTCAAGTCCTGTGCACAGGTACAGGTACGTATACAACACAATACATAGAGCTGATATGGCATGTGTGTGTGTGGTACAAGGTAGATTTTAATGATTTTTCACAAAATATTCGATATTGTAATATTTCACCCTTCAGGCATGAAACAATATAGAACTACATTGAACAGCTGAATATTTTTTGGCGAGAAATGTTGAATATCAATAAAGACATGCTGAACAATAGTCCAACAACCAATACTACTAACAACACATGTTAAGGAGTGCCACATGTTCAAGGCAAAGGATATGTATGCACTTCAGCAATTACACATGGTAAACTATCATGGATTACAATCGCTATAAGCAGATTGACTGCAGAATGACACAAAAGAATTCACATAAACACATAATATTATGATTTTTCTTGTCTTGTACTGCACACGGGTGGATGAAAATTGAAGTATAGTTAGAACAACCAACCAAGACCAGCCAGGGTATGAGGTCCCCCTGTGGAGAGGTAGTGACAACGTACAGTGGAGGAGTTTAGCATGGTTGAAATGACACAGTGGATGGTTCAGGCATGGAGTAGAAGTGGTCCACAACACGGGTTACCATTACAATACAATTATAGCTATGAAGGCACATATGCATGTTTAGTGTAGTAATAAGCCCCCAATCTGCAATACATGTAGGTAGATTTGAAGACATTTTGCTAGAAATGAGTGAGCACTGGTGATTGAGCATGCCACTGCACCTCGGAAAATATGTGGATTGTTCTTCCAATCACAGACAGATTTGAGGAGGAGGGGGAATCCCCTATGAGACACTTGAGACACAAGGTGTTGTTTTCCTCTACAAGATCTCCAGTGAAAGGAAGGTTCAACACCTGTGTATGTATAGAGAGAGTGGGTATGAATGCTTCAATAGCAATGGCGCACGTGTGTGTGTGTGTGTGTGTGTGTGTGTGTGTGTGTGTGTGTGTGTGTGTGTGTTTGTGTGTGTGTGTGTGTGTGCGTGTGTGTGTGTGTACGCGCACACGTGTGTGTGTGGAGTCACATTTATGTTTATGTAAGGTCGTATAAACACAGTACATACACTGTGCATACACACATATCAACAGCACAGATATCCACAGCACACACATCCACACACATCCATAGTTACATGCTACAAACCTGCTCACTCTCTCCCTCTGTTCCCTTCACACTACAAAGTGTGTAGCTCCCATCTCCATTGTACAATATTTCCATTGATAATTCTATAACAGATGAATGATTTACAATGGAATATGTATATGCATAAAATATAATAAAACAATACGAATAATATACTTTTCAACAGGCATACAATCTGTACATAAATCAACAGGTAGCTAATAATTTTACCTTGATCTTTGTAGTTTAAACAAATTTGTCTTTTGTTTTGTGTATTGATTCGGTTTCCACTTGTAGAATGAAAAGGGGAATAGGAATCTGAATGGAAACAAAAGGTAACCAACCCTGTAGCATGCACACAGCAAGCAATGTATGTTAGTGTGCACATGCGAGCACATATGTATAGTGAGTCTCACCATTGTTGAAGTGTGCTGACTTCAAGAACTGGTACTTTTCCCACGCTAAG
The DNA here is from genome assembly GCA_964020155.1 of Chondrilla cf. caribensis. Lineage (NCBI taxonomy): Eukaryota > Metazoa > Porifera > Demospongiae > Chondrillida > Chondrillidae > Chondrilla > Chondrilla cf. caribensis. The sequence continues at coordinate 1,207,845 of OZ026567.1, forward strand.
AGTGCAGCACAAGCCCTGGCTACTTGGTGGGAGGTTAGAGAGGACGGTTTAGCAAACAGCACCTCTTTGTGTTGCTGTGGAAGGACAAAGACAGACAGAGAATGAACCAGCTGGAGGATACGCACACACTGTGTGCAGCAGATTAGCATAAGAAACAGTTAATCCCTATCTGAAGATCACGTAGACAATATGTGTGCAGATAAGGATGTATGTACGTACGGACATACATATGTGTGTTTTACATTTGCTCCTTGAACAAACAGTATGAGAAATCAGTATAGCATGTACACGTATTACACACACACACACACACACACACACACACACACACACACACACACACACACACACACACACACACAAGGAGATATACATGCACACACACACACACACACACACACACACACACACACACACACACACACACACACACACACACACACACACACACAAGAAAACATACACGCATACATACATACGTACAACCCTACATGCAACCAGGTACTAATAGTACATACGTCAATGAATCCAGTGTGTACATCTCCCTCCTGAAAGCTGGGGTGTGATGCAAGACTTCCAAGAAATTCCACATTTGATGTGAGACCAGCAATCTATTCAAAACAACATATTATGTGTGTAAATGTTTCTGAAACAATACCAGGGTGTGAATATCTGTACAGTGACACAGGTTGAGATCACATCATGGAGGAGACAGGCCATATAGGGGATTGGTACTATCAGTAGAGGAAGGGCTAGCTGTATAGGGATGAAAGTAGGCCCAGTAGTACTTGGGGTACAAGATGGGTATGAAGGTTACTGGTACAATGGAGGTATCACAAAGGCCCAGCAGTACATTTTGGTACAAGATGGGTTACTAGTACAACTATTATGTATCCCGTTCAATAGCACGATTACGAGTAGCTGAGATGGATTTCGTTCACGACATAGAAAAAGACAATTTTTCTCTTTCGAGCTGGAGGTCGCTATCAACCCATTCAGATGGCTTCTTGACCGCCCGTACTTCCTGAACCAACAAGCGTCAGGACACTTATCGAACGAACGAGGAAAATGGCCAAATCCACGAGTCTTGGAATATTTACCGAGCGAACGAAGAAACTCATCGAACCAACGAGTTTCAGAGTATTTACCGAACGAACGAGGAAATTTGCCAAACCAACGAGTCTTAGGATACTTACCGAACGAACGAAGCAACGGTTATGGCTTCTTTTAATGGAAAATCCGAGAAACAACCTTTTTTCAACCCCCGTTGAGAACGTCGAAGAATGGCTCGAGCCAAGAATACAGCCGAGAATACACAATGGGCACATAACAATGGCTGTTGATTAATTAATACCAGTCACTTAAAAACCGGGGTACATCACTAATGTACCCCAGTACATCGCGAATGTACTCCAGTCGGTCCTTTTCATCTTAAGTGACAATATCACCAATCGGGATACATAGTACAATGGAGGTAACAAAATGCCCCCCTCCCCACCTACCTGGTATCTGTGGAGAGAGTTCTTCAGCTTCTTCAGTGCACTTCCCCTGTCTTCTGACCAAACGACCAACTTAGCTATCATGGGGTCATAGTAAGGGGACACTTCATCTCCTGAAATGGGACAAAATTTAACAGAGTAGGGATTTAGTGAGGGGACACATTATCTCATGAAATGGGACAAAATTTAACAGAGTAGGGATTTAGTGAGGGGACACATTATCTCATGAAATGGGACAAAATTTACAGTCGAGTAGGCATTTAGTGAGGGGACACTTCATCTCCTGAAATGGGACAAAATTCAACACGGTAGGGATTTAGTGAGGGGACACTTCACCTCTGCAAAGGGACAGTGCTATGTGGTGTGTGCTTGAGGTGTGGGCATGAGTGCACGGTAGGCCCACCTTGTACGACCCCTGTGTCCACCCTCACGGTGTCAGAAGTCAGCGGGGGATGGAGGTACGTGAGGGACCCTGGGCTGGGACTGAAGTTCCTGGAAACAAAACGGAAGAGACACACATTTACGAACTGAAGGTGAGAGGAGAATAAAACATCTCTTTCCTCACCATGTGGATTATTAGAATTAATACATCCAAAGTATGTACGTATGTGTGTGTGTGTTTCACTTGATATTATATTAAGATAGTGACAAACACAAGCACGCATACATACAGACACACACGAGTACACACGTGTACATATATGTAAAACTGTATGTACCGTATAGCGGGAAAGTTTCGCGGAACAAAGTTTCAAGTTTTTAACGCCCATCGCGTTAATTGATTGTCAGACGATGACGTCATTGAGTGTTCACGAATAAAACTTTCGCAAATGCCAGTTTCTTCCCGAAATTTGCGAAACTTTTAGTCCGCGAAACTTTCCCGCTATACGGTATATCATACACACACACATGTATGTACATGCATATGTACATATGTGTAGTAGTGATCCCCCATATGAGGATGGTAGCCCTGATAGAACACAAGCTGAGATGAAGTAAATCTATTAGGTTTCATCTGAGTAATTGGGTGATAACTACGTATTTGTCTTTTGTCTGAAATCATTCCATGTATACACATGTATTACGTACGTACGTACATACGTATACAGACAAGCACATATGTATGTAGGTGATACAAACCACACAACGTACTGGTCTGGATTCTCGGCATACACTCTGGCCTCAAATGAGTGTCCATTACACTTAATATCTGATTGTGATACAGGTAGGGGATTCCCCGCTGCAATCTACATATACGTACATACAAAATTATATAAATATATAGTATAGTATACACATATAAATGAGACATTCATACACATGTACTCTATGTTCAATAAGAAGCACACACTTGCATGCACGCATGCACACACACACACACACACACACAAACACACACACACACACACACACACACACACACACACACACACACACACAGTGACACACACACACACACACACAAACCAGCACACACACACACACACACACACACAGAAACACACGCGCACACACACACACACACACACACACACACACACACACACACACACACACAATCATTCCAACATACAAAATCTCAAACCTTCAATTGCCAGTCGACTAGATCTACACCTGTGATCATCTCAGTTATGGGATGCTCCACCTGTAGCCTGGTGTTCATCTCCATGAAGTAGTAGCTCTGGCTGGCATCCAGTATGAACTCGACAGTACCTGGGGGCCAAGAGTATTGAGTTGAACAACCGAGTACGCACAAGAGTAACAGGAAGTCACAACACCGGAAATTGAACAGGAAGTATCAACCCAGGAAGTTGAACAGGGAGTGCAGATACCAGAAGGTAAAAAGTGGGATTCTTAAATTTCTTCAGAAAGTGAATTCAGACACATCTTCACACAATATGTACGTAGTACACACGTGCTATACAACTACCTATGTACGTACATACTACCTGCTCCCACAGGGGATGATACAAGCATACATGTATGTAGTATATGTACATACCTGCTCCCACGTAGCCAACTGCCTGGGCTGCCTTCACTGCTGATGACAGTATCTTCTCTCTGACATCAGGCTTGAGGTGTGGCTGTAGGGGTGGGAGGAGGTGGGTTGAATGGAACAAGTGACTGTGTAGCAGGTACATATGTAAGCACACTAAAAGGTATGTACATGTGAACATGTATGTATCTACTGTATATTCTGTGTAGAAGATTCTGTCCATGTCATTTGAATGTGCATACATAATACACACATACGTACATCCATGGTGGGTATTGGATGTATGTGTAAGTAAAATGTGGATGGGAGAGTGGATGTGAGTGTGGATGAGAGTGTGGATGAGAGTGTGGATGTGAGTGTGGATGTGAGTGTGGATGAGTGTGGATGTGAGTGTGGATGGGAGAGTGGATGTGAGTGTGGATGAGAGTGTGGATAAGAGTGTGGATGTGAGTGCGATGAGTGTGGATGGGAGAGTGGACGTGAGTGTGGATGAGAGTGTGGATGAGAGTGTGGATGTGAGTGCAATGAGTGTGGATGTGAGTGTGGATGGGAGAGTGGATGAGTGTGGATGGGAGTGTGGATGGGAGTGTGGATGAGTGTGGATGGGAGAGCGGATGAGTGTGGATGGGAGAGTGGATGAGTGTGAATGTGAGTGTGAATGTGAGTGTGGAAATGAGTGTGGATGTGAGTGTGGATGTGCATTGCTCTCACTCACAGCTGGAGCTTCCTCAATGATCTTCTGATGTCTTCTTTGGACACTGCAGTCTCTCTCAAACAAATGCACTGTGTTGCCGAGTTTGTCCGCAAAGACCTGTACCTCAACATGTCTGCATCCCAAAAACAGCAAACAACCAAGTACAGTATACGTACGTGGGAGTATGTAGTAGTGCAAGCAACCAGGTACACCCAGCAACCGGGTACACCCAGCAACCGGGTACATCCAGCAACCAGGTACACCCAGCAACCAGGTACACCCTGCAACCAGGTACAGCCAGCAACCAAGTACACCCTGCAACCAAGTACAGCCAGCAACCAGGTACACCCAGCAACCAAGCACCCAGCAACCAGGTACAGCCAGCAACCAGGTACAGCCAGCAACCAGGTACACCAAGCAACCAGGTACAGCCAGCAATCAGGTACATCCAGCAACCAGGTACAGCCAGCAACCAGGTACAGCCAGCAACCAAGTACAATGGAAACTATATCCTGCAAACCTCTATATCAAGGAAACCATTCTGTGTACCAGTACAGTACACAAGTGATTTGAGGAACCTCTAAATGAGGAAACCTCCGTGTTGAGGACTCAAATGAGGCCCTGAACTTTCCTCAATAGCAATGTTCCACTGTACTGTAATGCACATTGCAGCACCTGGGAACAGAGGTACATCAGTGGCAATCACCTTGGTTTTGACACAAACTTCTCCACCATGATTTTGTCATCACCAAACGACTTTATGGATTCACTCCTACATTCGGCCAGTAAGCTGTCGAAATCACCCGGATGGTGTATGATACGCATACCCTGGAGAGCAGTGGTGAGTCATGAATGACCTTACAGTACAAGCACGCAATGCAAACATACACATCCAACTGCGTGCAATGCATCTGTCTACATATTATCAGTGTTTCCCCCAGAATAAAAATAAGGGGGGGAGGAAGTCACTATGAATGTTTTGATGTATAATTATCAACATTGCTTTAACATTTAACACAATAATAATAATATTATTATAAATCTTTATTTTAACAAAAAATTGTTGTCACAGAACAGAAAATAGGGGGGAGGAGCGCCATGGTACCCCCCTTTGAGGGAAACCCTGTATTATCCACATAAGTACATATTTGGGTACGTATCTCTGCTACATACACACGTATGGACAGATATGCATATGTATATGTACGTACAAGAACTACTGGCGTAATTTCAACAACCTGGTGCTCATTGAATAAGCATAAACATATCGTCTTCAATGGTATCTCACTGTACAGTAACAGATGAACATTGTCAAAACTGATCCATCCATATCATACACAGTGTGTGCGTGTACGTACAGTGAATACTCGTTAATCCGCCACAATTCATTATCAAAGAATATGGTGGATTAACGAGTTTGGCCAATTAACTGGATATTCATTGGTACTTGTACATTATATTGGTACTGGGAAATTCTGGCAGATTAAAGGCTTGGCAGATAAAGCAGTGGCGGATTAACAAGTATTCACGGTATGTACATATGTCCATCCACGTCACGTATTACAGAGCATGCACACGCTCCAAATACACACGTACACCAACAATACAACATCTTCCACACACCTTCCCTCCACCTCCGAGGTCTGCTTTCAGCAAAATAGGGTATCTACGCACAACAAAACACACACAATTTCACAGTTTCTCTATAAAAGTACATGTACATTTGCATGCATGTACATATGTATCCTATGGTGTATTGTGATGTAGCGAATGATGTAGGATCTATACTGCGTATTTACCCCAAGTCCCATACAACCTAGTCCCATTACCCAAGTCCCATAGAAATGGGTATATTGATTTCCTGCTTGGTTTCCAATCACTGACCTGTGCTACGTTGCATACTACTAAAAGTTTATCGTCAGCCCACTCCTCAACCAGGATACAAGTACATGTCATAAATGTGTATGCATATACAATACAAGTACGAAACTGGGCTACACTAGGTGGGCTACGTACAACTGGAAGGCCATACCCACCCAAGTTTCTCTGCTTCCATCCTCAGCCTTTCATCCGATTGGTCTTCTCCAAAGTATCCAGGGACGATGGGGACACCGGATGACTCCATAATCTGCTTGGAAACTCTGCAACACGATAAGTCCCCCCCCACCCATCATCATCCATCATTAACTTCACACACAAAACCACTGTATGGTGTCCCCCACCCAATGTAGTGGCCGACCTACACACCAGTCGATACACTGTACAAATCTACACAATCGTGTAATTCACTGTACGTGTATTGTGAGTCTGATGTGTGCAACTACAGGTGGAGAGATACTCCAAAGAGTGATGTGTGGTGATTGATACTGGAAGGTCCCCTCTACAAGTAGCTCATAGCTATGGCGAAGAATCAAAACAGGACTACTCCCAGCAGAACACTCAGCAATCATGAATTCGATGAATTTGTAAGACGTTTAAACAGTATATGTTTTATCAGTTATTTGATCAAAATATTCCAGTTTTTAATCATGTATGAAATGATGGATTTTATCTAGAATGTACCCACCTTTTGATCCCCATCTTTTCGATGGCGGATGACGGAGGACCGATGAATTCTATCCCAGAAGAGGAACAGAAATTGGCAAAGTCTTTGTTTTCAGAGAGGAATCCATATCCAGGATGAATGCCCTAGGAGAGAAGAGGCCCTTGTGAACACAATAATGCCTACAAACGGTACTGTCCTCGACAATCATTAGTCCCCTATTTGACATGGGAATGGCCTGGTTTATACCACGTTCATTAGTGACATACTCCTGCATATGGATGTACCACTGGCTGGTGTCAATCAACCTATTATCACCTCTATAACTTCAGAGGAAATGTACATTTTGAACTTTTGCACAATACAGACGATTTAGTGATAACAGCAAAGAGACAACAGATTTATGTTGAGGCCTATTAGGACTATTTTCGCACACCGTAAGTCCTAATAAACCTCAACATATTTCCAAGCATGCTTAACAACTTTCACAACAAGGCAACAGATGTAAATAGAACTATGGAGAGTGTTCCTAGGTGGTGTAGCCATGTAATGGAAACTGAAGATAAATGCAGAGAAATGCAGTGCAGTCCATTTTAGGCAGAAAAGGGTAAGAAAGGCCTAATGCAGAATTTAGAATGGAAGACATTTTGAGTGTGATATCAGAATATAAATATTTGGGATTGTATTGAATGAGTTTTCAAATGGCGAGAAGATGAAGGTTCGAGGTTCCAGTGGATAATGGTAGAAAGACTGGTTGGGTTAAGGAGGTTGGTAAAGGGTCTGGTAAATGTGGAAAGGGTAACTTTCTCAAAGCTGTTCATTTTGATGGTGAGAAGCACACTATTGTATGGATGTGGAGAATGGGGAGTTTTGTGTGGCAATAATGCACTACATGTTGAATCTCACTGTTACCATAGTAGGTTAGGATAGATATACTTATTCAGACTGGCCTCCCCAGTCTAAATAAGTATACCTAACCTAATCTACAATAATAATAATAATAATAATAATAATAATAATCCCCTAACAAATAATTGCCACACTTTAGGCCAATCAGATGCATGGGCTGGAACTTCTTATCCGCTAAATGAAAGGTCACGATTAATTAACCTCATTAAACCATTTAGTTATTTTTATATATACACACCTAATGTAATGTATTATATAATTATATGGCCATGTGTGCTATTATTACATTGATGATGTCATTTTGTACAAGCAATGAATTCTAGCTGTGTTTTCATTTCTGGCTGGTAGGACTAATGAATATGGTGAGCTCCCAACTAAGTATAGCCAGAAGCACACACGTGTACAACGTAGTATGTCACACAAGTACACTAAGGATAGCTAGAAGTACACACGTGTACAACGTAGTAAGTCACATAAGTACACTAAGGATAGCTAGAAGTACACACGTGTACAACGTAGTAAGTCACATAAGTACACTAAGGATAGCCAGAAGTACACACGTGTACAACGTAGTAAGTCACATAAGTACACTAAGGATAGCCAGAAGTACATATGTGTACAATGTAGTATGTCACATAAGTACACTAAGTATAGCCAGAAGTACATATGTGTACAATGTAGTATGTCACATAAGTACACTAAGTATAGCCAGAAGTACATATGTGTACAATGTAGTATGTCACATAAGTACACTAAGTATAGCCAGAAGTACATATGTGTACAATGTAGTATGTCACATAAGTACACTAAGTATAGCCAGAAGTACATATGTGTACAACGTAGAATGTCACACAAGTACACTAAGGATAGCTAGAAGTACACACGTGTACAATGTAGTATGTCACACAAGTACACCAAGGATAGCCAGAAGTACACACGTGTACAACGTAGTAAGTCACACAAGTACACTAATACATGTGTAAATACATACATATCTGTAAGCATTGTACATGGGTATACAGAGTATGTCAATCATATATCAGTTACATGTCACACATGAACTTCTGTATGCTAGTCGGCGACCACATCTATTACAGTATGTATCTCCCATGAACACAGAAAATGGAGATGTGAGGTTAGCAGGTAGTAGAATCTTCAGTGAAGGAACAGTGGAGGTGTACCACTAAGGGGCATGGGGAAATACGTGCTGGATTACAATAGCTCAGGCTCAGGTGGTGTGCAGACAACTAGGGTTCAAAGGAGCATTGAAGGGATACACCAGAAGCCCCTTTGCAGGTGCAAGGAAAACATTGCCACTTGGAAGAAGATATAATGGAAGGGAAACGTCCTTGCGTGATTGCTTCAAATATAATTGTCTCCACACACAGGCTGGTGCAGGCATCAAATGTGTGTGACTGTGGTTAGGTAATGCATTTTATATAATATTCAGAAATTTATATAGGCTGAATGGCATAATTCATTTATATAAATTACTACTAACAATATAAAATTGGTCAGAATTTGCTCTGTCACAGAGGATTAGATAACTGCATTGGCAATTCCACCATCTTCTAACTTTACAGTTAAAAGCAGACATGTAAAGCTATTATTCCTCATGTTTTCCAGGCCACACCATTGCTTCTCCACTCTGTAGTGAAATCTGTCCCAAAGCTGTTGTCTGAATATATCAATTATTTTCACACACTTTTAATGCCTCTAGCAGAATGCTGCAATAGGCTGCGAAGATCTCTCTGAGTGGAGAGCAACTACTTGTAATGGCCTATATAAGAAAGTTCATTGGAAGTCGGGAGGTTCCATAGTTTTCGAGAAATAGCTAATTTTAGGTTCCCAAATATAGATGGTGTCTGATAATCCATGTTTACTGTTTCTTTCCTGTACTTAGGGCTATTACTTAATGGGCCTAAGTGGGTTGCACCAATGAGGTACAATGAACACTAGTTGTACATACACATTTAGGTATGGAAGAACAAATCCCCACTGGATCAGTCCGATTGGTCGATGGATCTACACCCAATGCAGGACGGGTGGAAGTGTATGCCCATGGAGAATGGAGCACTGTACGTATGTGACCAAGGATGGGACCTGAAAGATGGGTCTGTTGTATGCAGTGCATTGGGATACTCCACAGTGAGTGGGGTCCCCCATGGTGTCCACTATGGGGAGGGAACAGGAGGGATTCTGCTCAGTAATGTCACCTGCAATGGAAGTGAACCATCACTGTTGTCATGCGCACACAATGGGTTCTACATACATCATTGCAACCACAGTCAAGATTGATTACTTATAAGCTGTAATTGCCACAACACTGACGTACATGGCTTTATGCGCAGTAGTACATACAAACACACAGAGGGAACATACACTAAGTGTGCACATATCTACATATGGATGTACATAAGTCACTATGTGTAATACCTTACACATCACACAGGTAACACAGTACATCATGAGACTGGAGATATGCGTCTGACTGGACCTTCACAAGAAGGAAACAGGGGAATTGTTGAAATGTTCTTCGCTGGACAGTGGAACACCTTCTGTGATGATCATGTCACCAACAACGTTACTCAAGTTATTTGCAAAAAGATCGGGCACACACCAGCTACAAGTTGGAGAACTGTATTAGACGGAACTAGAGGAAGAAGAATAGTCCTGAAACGCTTGCACTGCGATGGAACCGAAGATGATCTGATGGACTGTAGACATGTTGGAGTGTTTCTACAGTCGTGTGGCAGCCACTACATACATTTGGCCTGTAAGTAAGAGTTGTAACTGGAGAAGACTACACACAGATCTAATAAGGGATACAATTATCGAGTATGCTTCAATACAAAATCACTACATAGAGTGGATTCAAGTACGTATCAGGCACATAAACAGATAATTACATACTAAATAGACAAACAATACTGCATACACGCACATACATATGTATGTATGTAATGTATGTGAATGGTGAAGATTATTGATAATACAAATGATTCATCTGTGGACGAAATGATTGACTGGATAGCATGTGTAGTGCAACTTGCTTGTACACACACACACACACACACACACACACACACACACACACACACACACACACACACACACGCACATACACACACACACGTGCATACGTACATCCACACACATCCAGACACATCCAGATGCACATCCACAGACATGCACATGCACACACCAACACCCAAAACACACACCCACACACCCACACACACACACCCACACACACACCCCACACACACACACACCCACACCCACACCCACACCCACACCCACACACACAGACACACCCACACCCACACACACACCCCACACACACAGTATGTACCACACATTTACATACTTGCTACAGCACTCACCTGTGCAAACCTATAGTACACCAGCTCACCCTGACCCTCTACAACACCTACTACAACACCTACTCAAATACAACCCACTACACCAGGTTACCCCAACCCTCTACAACACTCACTTGTGAACCTGTACTCTTTGCTACATGAATGATTTTTTCCTGCTGTAAATAGCTCTGGGTGGACGGCGGTGGGCCTATACAGTAAGCTTCATCGGCCTGTAAAGGAGAAACGGTGAACATTACACAGTAATGAAGATACACAATACGCCATAATTTCATTTACGTATGTGCATAGTGTGATTAGTGGAGTATGTGATCAGGACAGGATGAGGTAGAGCATCAAATGTGGTGCAGGAGACAAGCGGGTGTCATACGTAATCTACCAGCATGTGTGGGTGTTAAATATAGTCTAGGGGACACATGTGGGTGTCAAATGTAGTCTAGGGGACACATGTGGATGTCAAATGTAGTCTAGGGGACACATGTGGGTGTCAAATGTAGTCTAGGGGACACATGTGGATGTCAAATGTAGTCTAGGGGACACATGTGGGTGTCAAATGTAGTCTAGGGGACACATGTGGGTGTTAGATGTAGTTAAGGGGACACGTGGGTGTCAAATGTAGTCTGGGGGACACATGTGGGTGCCAAACGTAGTGTAGGAACAGGTGTAGTCATCGAATACAGTCTAAGAGACACTTGTGGCTGAGAAATGTAGTGTTGGGGATATGTGCTGATGTCCAATGTCTATCAGGGGACATGCTCACCAAATATGACACCATATGCATTCCACAGAAATGTCTTATGACGAGAAGGCTCTGAAGGTACATACTGTCCATATACTGTCACATTTATAGAGCTTCACATACCATTCTGACATGGAGGGCAGTTCTGTCGGCCTCACTGTAGACAGCTACTGTCTTCACGCCAAGTTTTCTGGCCGTTCTCATCACCCGGCAAGCAATTTCACCTCTGTTGGCAACAAGTATCTTGTCAAACATTCTACCAGCATCTGAGCAGGAGAACACAGCATCAAGACAGAGAAGGAATTCTCAACCTGATTTGTGGTGGGCTTGTGGGGGCTGTTCGGTTACCCGGACAGACCACTTTTCTTCCTTTTTTATAAGCAGTGGTGGGGTAGAATCAGGTAAGAGTAGTTTTAGACACTTTAAATTTTAACTACCTTCCTACCCATGTGCACGTAAATTCGAATTTGCAATTCTAATGACGTCTCCATACATGAGGGATTGACCAGGGGTAGACACTCAACCATACCTTAACATCATCACAGTTTAAAGCCACCTGTATCACAAACCCCATGTTACCCCTAATTTTTGCCAGTGATGATGGTACTGTATGTACTTTGATGATGGTTTTACAACTTCAAATTAGCTATTTCAAAGGCTGTGGTCTATTTTGAACTGTGAAGGAAGGCATGTACTGAATTAGGTTGCAAAGGGTAGTTTAAACCCATTGTATGCCACAATACCTATGTACTCCTTCTCAATTGTGTGGAGAAATACAGCACAGGAATTCCTGGGACTGGGAACTATTCCAACGTGAACATTGTACTGCATTTTAACTGATCCCATACGTACGTAGGTGGTCTCAGTTGTGAGGTTCTACTGTACTTCAACTGGTCCCATATGTGGTCTCAATTGTGAGGTTCTACTGTACTTCAACTGGTCCCACAGGTGGTCTCAGTTGTGAGGTTCTACTGTACTTCAACTGGTCCCACAGGTGGTCTCAATTGTGAGGTTCTACTGTACTTCAACTGGTCCCACAGGTAGTCTCAATTGTGAGGTTCTACTGTACTGGTCCCACAGGTCTGCCCACAGGTGGTCTCCATTGTAGATAATGCAGCTGTTGGAATACCATGATCTATGTTATATACTGCCTGGATGACCAGTAGAATACTGCAACTGGCCAATAATACAAATAACATGCAATTTGTTACGTATAATTAGTAACTCACTGAGTATTCTCGAGCTCTGCCATCTTCTACTTCTGTAAAATTACAAATAGCGAATAAAGACAAGGTTGAATAGCAAAAGTCGTACACACATACAGTACAGAAATGGACACTTCATGTATCTCATATATAGCAATATATAACAATCGGACATACTAACATGCAAAACCCGCTGTGGTACTTTCCAGCAAGTAGATATTTGGTCGCCATTTTCCGAGAAAAGTTTATTCTAAAACGCGAGAGAGACGCGAACGGGATATCACGTATGCGAGCTAGGCATGAAAGTCTCGAGTGGAGCCGGAGGACGTCGGTACTCCGTGGTATATTACTATATATGGAGTATCTGTGTTCTGAGGATTGCCCGGTTGTTCAATAGGCCTGTTTCGTTATGCTTACAACAGGACGTATTGCCTGGCTGTTTAATTTGATGGCCCAGTCGTGTTGTATTTTGTATCTGACCAGTTGTAAATGTACTTTTTATTTGATTGCCCAGTAATTTAACATGTCTGTTTAGTTATACGTAGTAGTTACTACACGCTCTCTGTGCCGTATTGCGTTTACTGCTCGAGACCCGAGGGCACCTCACCATGAAAGCAGAGCGAAACACATCGAGCCAATGAAGAAAGTTGTACGTTGTATACCAGTACGCCGTACTCGTGTCAATCAATCAATCAGTCTCGGAGACTGATTGATTGATTGACAATGGTCTTCTAAAGTGTTGATTGATGTGATAATTGTGCGGTCGCGTTGCTAGGTTTTAGCATAGATACTCCAGGGGGCGCTTGCAGGTTACTGCAGTGCTGGTAACCTGTATACCGGCCTCTTTGATGTATGACGTCATCGGGCGATAAAACGGTATACATACTACTTTCAACTGTAATCAAGTTATTAGAATGAAAATATATTGGTACACCCCAATCAGTTTATAACCTCTCATAGTATCATCCAGCTAATTTGTATACATTGTTATGATAGTGATACAATACATACACTATTCAAATTCAATTTAATACACGACGCTACTTCACAACGATAAACTTCACTGCATGTTTATTATTTGGCAACTGTAGCCCACATGCATAGAACACACACACACACACACACACACACACACACACACACACACACACACACACACACACGGACAACTGTCCAATGGAACAAGTATGTTACATATTATGCATGGAACATACTAATATGCATATTGTTTTGTTGAATTATTAATACAATTTAGGATGCATTCCTTCTGTTTCATTCTTTTAAGGTGATACACATGAAATTCATACAAAATTAACGAAGAAAGAATTCTTGGAACATGCATGCAGCACAAACCATAAGGCCAACTTGAAAACTGTACAAAGCCATGAAAAAGATAACATACAGCAGAGTCTGCCCAGTGTCCATACCAAACTCTACAACACAAATACTCACACCCAGCTGAGGGTGACCAGCAAGGAGTTACAAATTTATTGCTGGTCACCACGGCCTCTCCAGTGTCCATGTAAAGGATCAAATACTCATGATACAGGTGATATGGACCTATTGTTGTCTGTTGGTGGTTTGGTTGCTGTAACACAAACATCTGAATATATAAAAATTTACAAAATCTATATATATATTTGCACTTAATCCACATGCATGCAACATTTAGCACACACAAATAGAGAAAATTTAGAGTGATGATGTACAATTTTTGCCACTGATGCCACCAATCCGATACAGAGATGATCTGGGATTTCCCTTTGCCAAAAAATGTTTTGTAAGTTGCTCTTGGAAATTACCATGACCGAGAAGAACTAGGTAGTCTATATTAGTCAACATTGTCATTTCAACAAGAGATACATAGCCTTTGTTAGCAGATGAACCTGTTAGTTCTGGCTGAAACACAGTTTGACGGACATCCCATTCTCTGTATATCAAACTTAAAATGTTTTCAGCCAGAACACCACATTTCTCATAGTTACAACCATCAGATCCGGCTTCCGCGTAGTCAGATACTACCAGGAGGTGTTCTGAAGGTGATTGGATAGCATGGTGGTTTAAAAGATACTTTAATACCTTTTTCAGTTTATACATGTGACAATCTCTCAGAGTGACTTTAGCAGACATACGTTCTGTTCTTAAATGAATCCCAATCAGAGGCTTTGATTTGTTGAGCATATTGAGATATTTGTTGGCTGTTTGTATCATTTCCTTTGGATGAGGAACTGGTTGTTCTGTGCACTTCTTGTAATTGGTTAGTGAACTCCTTGTGATCAGACGATATCGGTCATTATTTGGGTGCGTATATCCACTTGGACCAGGGCATTTACCTGTCTTTTGCCATCTGTTGTAGCTTCTGATAGAGCAGTCAAATATGAAACATCCTCGCCAATTCAAAAATATGACAACTGTGTCTTGTAGTGTACCAAAATAGGATTGAAATTTACTTGTTTTTAAAGACACCTGGGCATCAAAACAAACAACTCTATCGACTTTCGGAAGTCTGTCTGCAAATCTTAAGGAAGCCTCTATGTCTTCAATAAAGGTGTTGCGTTTGTTGTTTTTGACGAAAGCTTCAGTACAATCTACAATATCTGTTCCTGCTGCTTCAAATTTTGATTTCAGCGCACCATGGAGTGAGCTTTCAAATATAATTTCTCTTGGGGGCTGACCACGGGACCATGCATAAACAAGAATCACACTTTTGAAAACTTTTCTACTAAAGACTTTAAAAGGTACCATTGTAACATTCGAACAGTTCATGAGTAGATCGTTCACGTCAAACATCGATGTTAGAGGGAGAGCTGTTGGAAGTCCATCCCTGTCCGCGATAGGTACGACTCTCTTGTCCTTCACTCCGTATATCCTCGAGTTTACCACGAAAGGTTCCACCAACTTCAATCCCCAGTCTGCTGCTACAGTAGCCAAAGAGAAAAGTTCGTACTTTATGGCTGTATTGAGTTGCTCGTGGTAGGAGAGTGCCATTAGGTAGGATGAATCTCCTTGGGAAGGATTATCACTCTCCACTTTGGGAACAACGACGGATTCAACAAGAATTAACTGATCGCGGGTTGTGGGATTCACGCTCTTCAGTGCGGTCAATTTGAAATAGAAGGCTATCAGAATGATGACTGTAACAGCGAAGGTGATGGCTACGTATCTTCTCACACGCATTGTTAATTGACGGATTATAACGAAAAACTCCCAAACACTTTAATATTCTCTTCTTCTCTATTCTTCAGAATTTTTATAACTTTATTCTATTTCAACTGGGAGCCTTAGTAGTAGCCCATTGGGCTAGTGGCCTCTCCAGTATAATAATGATACCATACCATACCATACCATACCATCAGAATGCACTAGTTGCGAACAACGTTCAGAACCTCGCTGATGACGTAGCAAACTGTCAAATAACGTAATAGAAGAACAATGACTGATGAAAATGGACCTTGAAATGGCTGCCCAATTGGAGAAAATCGAATAGAAATTTTCAGATAACATTTTGATTATTATTTTGAGACACATGCCAGCCGCCTATCGAGGATCTTGGGACCGTCAGAAAACGAAAACTGAGTAACTATTTATTTGCGTAGCTAGCTATCACTCACCATTTAGCTAGACACTTGTTAGAAACATCATTGACCTTATTTTTAAGGCACACACTGATCTACTTTCATCAATGTACATGATTAGCGATTTATTTGTAAAAACGATCGACAATTTTCGTTCAGCTGGTGTGCACGTGGGATTCCAATTGCATACAAAACCAATCAGTGTCCAGTGAGACAAGACACCCATAAAAGTCCAACTGCATTATGGAAACCCACTTTGAACCATGCGATTAAAGGCTGTGTTGAAGTGAACCAAACCATAGTAAATCAATACTACATGTCTATGGCCTAACCACTATAGGCTAAAGTGCAGGTTATCCCCTGAGGACGCAGGGGTATCCTGTGAGGTACACAGGTGCTGGTGATTGATGTAATTTTCAAATTGATTATCAATTTGCGGTAATAATTGATCGAGTGGGTGCAACTGAGAATTCAAAACCACTCCCACTCCAAATAACACAGAGTCTATACTTAGTCATCTCTGGTCAAGGCTTGAATGAACACGATATGGAGTCTTCTCTAAGAAACAGTTTGAAATTCTTTGATGCCCATGAATGAATATTACATGTCATAATATTCTGTCATAGTACAAAATATATTGATTGCAATAAAATAAAGCTAGAATTGTAGGATAAAGGTCTGGCACCCACTCAGGGTCGAAGACACATATTATTATATGGAGATATAATTGCAATAAAATAAATGAAATGAAATATAATGATTTCAATAAAATAAAAGAAATAAAGCAGGAATTGTAGGATCCATATTAATAAAAAGGTCACCCACTCAGGGTCAGAGACACCTATCCCTATACTTGTCATAATAATCTGTTCTATTGTTTCAAGTATCAAACCATTATTATAATGATCACATTAGAATTAACAAAATATAGCAAAAATGCTAGGATGTTAATAAAAAGGTCACCCACTAAGGGTCAAAGACACCTATATATGTCAACCGTAAACCTAACCCTAACCCTAACCCTTGTTGTGATCACTTGAGCAATTTGACATTTATTTGCTGGTCATCAAGGGCTACCTAGTGTCCATGCCAACTCACCAACTCAATTTCGGAAGCATTCAGATTGTCCTGAGTGCGCTATAAGCCTCGTGGTGACAAGCCAAAAAATGTCAATTTTTTGAGTTGTCACCACGGCCTCTCCTGTGTGCACGTGATGCATCATAGCTCAAATCCGAATGCACAGACAAACTCCTGGACTTAGTACGGTCCTTCTGATAGCAAAAAAGATGCATTTTGATGTCGACCAAAAATTCTCCCCAGTGCCCATATGCCACAAAATATTATAATAAAATGTATATACTTTTGTATGTGCATTCATATATGTGTGTAATACGCCTTGTGGTGATCACCTAAGTAATTTGAGATTTCTATGCTGGTCACCAATTCAAGGACTACCTAGTGTCCATGCCAAACTCACCAACTCAATTTCGGAAGCATTCAGATTGTCCTGAGTGCGCTATAAGCCTCGTGGTGACAAGCAAAAAATGTCAATTTTTTGAGTTGTCACCACGGCCTCTCCTGTGTACACGTGCTGCATCATAGCTCAAATCGGAATGCACAGACAAGTTTTGGTTTCATTGTGATTGCGGAAAACATCAGTGCAGTCAACAATATCTGCTCCTGTCGCTTGAAAGTTCGATTTCAGTGCATCATAGGAGGCAGAAAATCCAATTTCTCTTGCCTGGTGAGAAAGAAGGGAGGGTATAGAAGAATTATACGTTTTTGGACATTTCTGATGAAGATATCAAAAGGCGCCATTGTAACATTCGAGTAGTTCATGAGTATCGTTCATGTCAAACAGCGATGTTATTTGGAGAGATGTTGGATGTCCATCCCAGTCCGCAATAGGCACGACTCTCCTGTCCTTCACTCCGTATATCCTCGAGTTCACCACGAAAGATTCCACCAGCTTCAATCCCCAGTCCACAATAGATCTAGACACGACTCTCTCATGCAGGAATGAAGTAGAAAATATATTGGTAGACCCCAGTCAGTTTAACCTCTCGTATCTTCCAACTAACTTGCACAGTACATAGAGATGCAATTACATATACTATTCAAATTCAATTTAATACATGACACTACTTCACAACGGTTAACTTCACTGCATGTTAATTTGCAATTGTACCCCACATGCATAGAACACACACACACACACACACACACACACACACACAGACATGGACAACTGACCAATGGAACAAGCATGTGGTATATTATGCATGAAACATACTAAATATGCACAATGTTTTGTTCAAATTAATACAATTTAGGATGCATTCCTTCTGTTTCATTCTTTTAAGGTGATACACATGTATATTATAAATACACAATTAACGAAAAAATATAGGCTTGGAACATGCAAGTACATCGTGTACAAACCATAATAAGGTCAACTTAAAAACTGTACAAAGCCATGAAAAAAGATAATACACAGCACAGAGTCTGCCCATGCAGTGTCCATATCAAACTCTACAACACAAATACTTACTCATGCACACCCTCCTGGGGGTGACCAGCAAGGAGTATGCAAATTTTATTGCTGGTCACCACGGCCTCTCCAGTGTAAATGTGAAGGATCAACTATACTAATAGTTACGCATGTACACACTCTTATAGGTGATATGGATGACATTGTTGTTTGTTGGTGGTTTAGTTGCTGTGACACATACATTTGAATATATCTATTTGCACTTAATACACATTACTTTTAACGCACACAGTCAGAGGGAATCTAGAGTGATGATATATACAGTAACTGTTATTGCCATCGATGTGAACGATCCCATATAGGGATGAGCTGCATTGGATTCCCCTTTCCCACAAATGAATACAAATGGATGAGAAAATGTACTCTTGGAACATGTCACCACATGGTGTACAAGTCATTATACGTCAGTCCAAGTTAACAACTGTTACTGTACAAAGCCATGAAAGAAGATACTATACAGCAGAGTCTGTGCTGCAGTGTCCATGCATATCAAATTTTATAGCACAAATATTTACTCATACACCCCCCCCCCCAGCAAGATCATTGCTGGCTACCACGGCCTCTTCAGTGTCCATGTACTCATGTCCGGGATCATATTACTAAATATAGTGCACATGTCACTCTTATATGCGTGATATATATCGACGTTGACCTGCAGGGTGGTTATCAAAAGATAATGTTAACTTTGTTGCTGTAACACACACATCTGAATATATAAAGGCTTACATAGTTATTTCAAATTAACATTTATTTGCATCTAATTTCACATGCAACATTTAGCACACACAGATAGTCTAAGAGGAAATTTAGACTGATCATGTACATCTAGTGCCATTGATGCGACCGATCCGATATAGGGATGATCTGGGATTCCCTTTTGCCAAAAAATGATTTGCGAGTTGCTGTTGAAAATTACCATGACCGAGAAGAACTAGGTAGTCTACATTAGTCAACATTGTCATTTCAACAAGAGATACATAGCCTTTGTTGGTGGATGTACCTGCTAACTCTGGCTTGAACACAGTTGGACGGACATTCCACTTTTTGTATATCAAACTTAAAATGTTTTCAGCCCGAACACTGCATTTCTTATCGTTACAACCATCAGATCCGGCTTCAGCGTAGTCGGATACTACCAGGAGGTGTTCTGAAGGTGATTGGATAGCATGCTGGTTTAAAAGATACCCTACTAGTGTTTTCAGTTTATTCATGTGACAATCTCTCTGAGTCACTTTAGCAGGCATACGTTCTGTCCTCAGGTGAATCCCAATCAGAGGCTTTGATTTGTTGAGCATATTGAGATATTCGTTGGCTGTTTGTATCATTTCCTTTGGATGAGGAACTGGTTGTTCTGTGCACTTTTTGTAATTGGTTAGTGCACTCCTTGTGATCAGACGATATCGGTTCTCATTAGAGTGGTTAAATCCACTTGGACAGGGGCATTTACCTGTCTTTTGCCATCTGTTGTAACTCTTGATAGAGCAGTCAAATATGAAACATCCTCGCCAATTCAAAAATATGACAACTGTGTCTTGTAGTGTACCAAAATAGGATTGAAATTTACTTGTTTCCAAAGACACATGGGCATCAAAACAAACAACTCTATCGACTTTTGGAAGTCTGTCTGCAAATCTTAACGAAGCTTCTATGTTTTCAATAAAGGTGTCGCGTTTGTTGTGTCTGATGAAAGCTTCAGTACAATCAACGATATCTGTTCCTGCTGCTTCAAATTTTGATTTCAGCGCACCACGGAGTGAGCTTTCAAATATAATTTCTCTTGGGGGCTGACTACGGGACCATGCATAAACAAGAATCACACTTTTGAAAGCTTTTCTACTAAAGACTTTAAAAGGTACCATTTGAACATTCGAACAGTTCATGAGTAGATCGTTCACGTCGAACAGCGATGTTAGAGGGAGAGCTGTTGGAAGTCCATCCCTGTCCGCGATAGGCACGACTCTCTTGTCCTTCACTCCGTAAATCCTCGAGTTCACCACGAAAGGTTCCACCAGCTTCAATCCCCAGTCTGCTGCTACAGTAGCCAAAGAGAACAGTTCATACTTTATGGCTGTATTGAGTTGCTCGTGGTAGGAGAGTGCCATTAGGTAGGATGAATCTCCTCGGGAAGGATTATCACTCTTCACTTTGGGGACACCGACAGATTGAACAAGAATTAACTGATCGCGGGTTGAGGGATTCACTTTCTTCAGTGCGGATAATTTAAAATAGAAGGCTATCAGAATGATGACTGTAACAGCGAAGGTGATGGCTACGTATCTTCTCACACGCATTGTTAATTGACGGATTATAACGAAAATCTCCCAAACACTTTAATATTCTCTTCTTCTCTATTCTTCAGAATGCAGTCATAATAGCGTAGAGGGTCTGGCTCGGAGACTAGCCCACCGTACGCAAACTGGTCAAAACTAAGGTTTCTTGTAATGTGAACTTGGATAACTATCTTGGAGAATTCCAAAAATATTAATATAGCCTCTGCGTCTTCATTCTGGCCTTAGATAACTATTTTCTTCCATATAGCTAGGCAGTGGGTAGTCTGGGCGTAGATAATAGAACTCCATTAGCTATGGTCTGGGGGACGCAGTCCCAATTTTAAAATTGGAGGCGGGAATGGGTCTAGCTACGCCAGACTATTATAGGCTGTGAGCGGCTCCTTATTACATAATACTCAGCACAGCGTCAGTTGTAGTGTATTGTGCAAATTAATACAGTGAAACCTCTCTAATCTGACATTCTCTCTAATCCCATTGAGTGACGGATTAGAGAGGTTTCACTGTAACAACTAAAAAGATGGAACTACTTCATAAAATAATAGCTACTGAATAGCTAGCTACATAAATGGCGCAGTTTTATTGAACCTAATGATATATTGCCGGATTCTTATGAACTATTGTGGAGTGACCATTTACTTCAAAATGTGGACTCCTATTGGCAGCTTTTATTTTTTACGAGATCAACGAATAGCAACGACAGCAGCTCTAAACGACAAATGATAGCTAGTAGCTATTAGTAAATTCATAAGTCGAGTGACTGTTTGATTCAATTCGTTGCCTTTCTCTGCAACCGCATATGTGTGTTGTACCACTTCGAGGACCACTAGTACTAATGGTATGGTAGAAGGCTATATAGCTATATAAATATTGACAGCTTTATACTGTAATAGTAATACACGGACAAAGGGATATGTTTAACTTTTAAATTATATGACCAGGTAGCTAGCTACTGCATTAGGTATGCTAGGTTTTAATACTGCTTGCATCACATTATACAGAATTAATGCAGGTCTGTTCCACATACACACATGAATACAAATTAATGAGAAAATGAACTCTTGGAACATGTCACCACATGGTGTACAAGCCATGATAAGTCCAAGTTAACTCCGTACAAAGCCATGAAAAAGATGCTATACATATATTAGAGTCTGCATGCCCATGCAGTGTCCATGCATATCAAACTTTATAGCACAAATAGCTACTCGTACACACCCTCCCAGCAAGACGTTTCAATGATATGCATGGACCTGTAAGGTGGTTATCGAAAAGATATTAATGTTTTGTTGCTGTAACATACACATCTGAATATACAAAGGCTTAGGAAATTATTATATTTATTTCCACTTAATTCATATGCAACAATTCTCACACACAGAGGAAATTTAGAGTGATGATGTACAATTCTTGCCACTGATGCCACCAATCCGATACAGAGAGGATTTGGGATTTCCCTTTGCCAAAAAATGATTTGCGAGTTGCTGTTGAAAATTACCATGACCGAGAAGAACTAGGTAGTCTACATTAGTCAACATTGTCATTTCAACAAGAGATACGAAACCCTTGTTAGTGGTTGTACCTGCTAGCTCTGGCTTGAACACAGTTGGACGGACATTCCATTCTTTGTATATCAAACTTAAAATGTTTTCAGCCAGAACACCGCATTTCTTATCGTTACAACCATCAGATCCGGCTTCAGCGTAGTCGGATACTACCAGGAGGTGTTCTGAAGGTGATTGGATAGCATGCTGGTTTAAAAGATACCCTACTAGTGTTTTCAGTTTATTCATGTGACAATCTCTCAGAGTGACTTTAGCAGGCATACGTTCTGTCCTCAGGTGAATCCCAATCAGAGGCTTTGATTTGTTGAGCATATTGAGATATTCGGTGGCTGTTTGTATCATTTCCTTTGGATGAGGAACTGGTTGTTCTGTGCACTTCTTGTAATTCGTTAGTGCACTCCTTGTGATCAGACGATATCGGTTCTCATTAGAGTGGTTAAATCCACTTGGACAGGGGCATTTACCTGTCTTTTGCCATGTGTTGTAACTCTTGATAGAGCAGTCAAATATGAAACATCCTCGCCAATTCAAAAATATCACAACTGTGTCTTGTAGTGTACCAAAATAGGATTGAAATTTACTTGTTTTTAAAGACACCTGGGCATCAAAACAAACAACTCTATCGACTTTCGGAAGTCTGTCTGCAAATCTTAAGGAAGCTTCTATGTTTTCAATAAAGGTGTTGCTTTTGTTGTTTTTGACGAAAGCTTCAGTACAATCAACAATATCTGTTCCTGCTGCTTCAAATTTTGATTTCAGCGCACCATTGAGTGATGTATCAAATTTGATTTCTCTTGGGGGATGGTTACGGGACCATGCATAAATAAGAATCACACTTTTGAAAACTTTTCTACGAAAGACTTTAAAAGGCACCATTTGGACATTCGAACAGTTCATGAGTAGATCATTCACGTCGAACAGCGATGTTAGAGGGAGAGCTGTTGGAAGTCCATCCCTGTCCGCAATAGGCACGACTCTCTTGTCCTTCACTCCGTATATCCTCGAGTTCACCACGAAAGGTTCCACCAACTTCAATCCCCAGTCTGCTGCTACAGTAGCCAAAGAGAACAGTTCGTACTTTATGGCTGTATTGAGTTGCTCGTGGTACGAGAGTGCCATCAGGTAGGATGAATCTCCTTGGGAAGGATTATCACTCTTCACTTTGGGGACACCGACGGATTGAACAAGAATTAGCTGATCGCGGGTTGAGGGATTCACGCTCTTCAGTGCGGATAATTCGAAACGGAATGTTGTCATAATGATAATAACAGTAACAGCGGAGGTGATGGCTATGTATCTTATCACACGCATCGTTAATTGATGGATTATAGGATAACGAAAAACTCCCAAACAATATTATTCTTTTCTTCACTATTCTTCAGAATGCAACCATAATGGCGGAGAGGGTCCGGTTTCGTGGCTATATATCCAATTAGTACTCGAGGGTCCGTCATACCGTATAATGTTGTGGTTCCAGTTCTTGTTAATTAGGGGATACCGAAGCCCTTTGGAGTGTCTGCGCTACCAAGCCCCTATGCGGTAGCGGTGCTTATGTCACAGTCACGTGATTGTTACTTCCCCAAGGCAAAAAGCTCCACGTGTTGTACCATAGACCCTAGATACTATGCAAGTTGAGCAAGACATAACATGCAAGTTTAATGGAAAACAATAACAAGTTAAAGAAATAGAAAATGCACATCTCTAGTGCTGGCATGACAAAGGTTACCTTGGTGACTGTGTTGAGCATATTGATCTATTGGATGCAGTTGTACACAGATCAAGCCTAAAGGCGACTATTTATCCAATGGTTTGTACTTACAGCTCACTGGTATATTTATCTACCATAATACAGGACACACTGGTTAAGTTGTACCATATATGGATCTATGGTTGAACTTGAGAACATGGTAATTTCGTGCAGTGGTGCTGTGGACCTAGTCTAGTATTAAGGACCTTGTTGTACAAACAGATCCGAGAAGGAAGCCAGCATATTATAGTCTTGGACATCTAACAAAATCCCTTAGGATGCTGAACAACCACGTCTGTGGCTTATTGCTATCAAATGTAGGATGTTGATGATGATGTCTGTTGTTTTAATGTCCTCACTGCTGCACGACACGTTGAGCAAAGCCGCTTGTTGCACTTGTACCAATCATTCATTGTGGACTGTCAACTTCAGAATGCATACTCCTATGGTGGCTTTATACTGTAATATATGTGCAGACTACAGGATACGTATACCCAATGTATGTATTATAATAGACCGTGTCCTGCAGTAGGTATACTAGTTTTAAATAACAATACTGTATAATATGTATTATTATTATAATTTACTTACATACAGGAATGCTCTGAAAAACAAGTAAATCACAAATACCTGTTTATATCGAATAAATTGTTATTATTATAGATATATGGGTATCTTTGACTATCTTGGAGACTCCAGTCCCATCATAACGTACAGGCTTTGTCGATGTGCTGAATTTGATATAAGGCGGAGCTAGGATTACCTTTTGCCATGAAGTGATTTGCGAGTTGCTGTTGAAAATTACCATGACCAAGAAGAACTAGGTAGTCTACATTAGTCAACATTGTCATTTCAACAAGAGATACGTAGCCTTTGTTGGTGGATGTACCTGCAAGCCCTGGCTGAAACACGGTTGGACGGACGTTCCACTCCTCATAAATCCAACGGAGAATTTTCCCAGCCGTATACTCACATCCCCCATAGCGGCAGCCATCAGATCCAGCTTGATTGTAGTCAGATATTACCAGAAGGTGTTCCAAAGGTGATTCTATAGCATGTTGTTTCAAAAGATTCCATATTAGTGTATGGAGCTCATGGGTGTGACACTTTTTCAGAGTGAAATCGATATGCAAAAGCTCAGACCGTAAGTGAATCCCAATCAGAGGCTTTGATTTGTTGACCATATTGAGATATTTGTTGGCTGTTTGTATCATTTCCTTTGGATGAGGAACTGGTTGTTCTGTGCACTTCTTGTAATTAGTTAGTGCACTCCTTGTGATCAGACGATATCTGGAAAAATTTGGACGTTGACTGTAACTTGGACATGAACATTCACCTGTTTGTTGCCATCTGTTGTAACTCTTGATAGAGCAGTCAAATATGAAACATCCTCGCCAATTCAAAAATATAACAACTGTGTCTTGTAGTGTACCAAAATAGGATTGAAATTTACTTGTGTGTAAGGGTACATCGGGGTTGAAGCAGACAACTCTGTCAACTTTTGGTAGTCTGTCTGTAAATTCCATTGACGTTTCTACACTTTCAATCAGGAATTTAGTTCTGTGGTAACTGAGAAAAACATCAGTACAGTCGAAAATATTAGTCCCTGCTGCTTTAAATCCTAAATTCAGAGCATTATAGATGGAGGATTCAAAAATAATTTCTTTTATTGGATGAGTTTTAGAGTTAGCATAAACAAGGGTTATTCGTTTTGGGACGTTTCTGATGAAGATATCAAAAGGCGCCATCGTAACATTCGAACAGTCCATGAGTAGATCGTTCACGTCAAACAGCGATGTTAGAGGGAGAGCTGTTGGAATTCCATCCCTGTCCACAATAGGTACGACTCTCTTGTCCTTCACTCCGTATATCCTCGAGTTTACCACGAAAGGTTCCACCAACTTTAATCCCCAGTCTGCTGCTACAGTAGCCAAAGAGAACAGTTCGTACTTTATGGCTGTATTGAGTTGCTCGTGGTAGGAGAGCGCCATTAGGTAGGATGAATCTCCTTGGGAAGGATTATCCCTTTCCACCTTGCGGGGAGGCCAAACGGATTGGACAGAAGTCGTCCTACCGGTGGTCGAGGGATTTACATTGTTCGGCGTCCTTTTGAAACGGAATACAATCAAAGTTATGACGCCAAGGATGACCAATACGATGTTTCTGATCTTTCGTACACGCATTTGTAGCTCCCTGTGACATGACCTCGGAATGTATCCACTGCTCGTCACTGTCTTAGGCAGCATAGATACCCGTCTAGCTGTTAGCCCCTACTTTTACCCTTCGCGTGGGCGAAGGAAAGTAGGGGCTTGAATAAGTATCTCTGGGCGACTGTTTATCCTGAAATGGCTACCGGATTAACTGTCGCCCTATATTGCGCTAAACTGGAAGAACGCCCTTCACTGCGCTCGAGGATCTATACTTTCATACGAGTATTGCCTTGCTCGAGTATTCTTACTATGGTAACTAAACTTAAAACAGACAATTAGCGTATTACAGAATACCGTAATGATAATCATTTCTTGTAGAATTGAACTCTGTTATTACCATTGCAAATGCACATATATAGCTAACCAAACAGCTAACAAAACGACAAAAGAATAAAGAGTACAAAATAATAAAGAAATAAAAGGCTATTATGTGTGATGTGCGTATATGGATAACAATGGCATGATGCATGGGTGCATGTATATAGCATGTGTACAAAAAAGGATATAATAATCATGAGTATACTGGAAATAAAAACTCCATGCGAAAACATTATGCAATGTAAAATACGCAATACGTAATACATACACCACCAACATGATGTGGCTCAGAGTTGAACGCCAGATCTAGTATTATAATATGATAGCCAGCTGGTGTGGGATTCCAATTGCATACAAAACCAATCAGTGTCCATTGAGACAAGACACCCATAAAAGTCCAACTGCATTATGGAAACCCACTTTGAACCATGAGATGAAAGGCTGTGTTGAAGTGAACCAAACCATAGTACTGTAAATCAAAACTGCACGTCTATGGCCTAACCACGTGCACTATAGGCTAAAGTGCAGGTTATCCCCTGAGGACGCAGGGGTATCCTGTGAGGTAGCTACACAGGTGCTGGTGATTGATGTAATTTTCAAATTGATTATCAATGTATACATAGGTGGCGGAACAGGGGGGACCAGGGGAGCCATGGGCCCCCCACTTATCACAAAGGTGGGGCCAAGAATGTCTATGTAGAGTATTGCATGCATGGACGCAATTGCAATATTATTCATGAGTTCAGCACCATGGCCTTTAGGCCCCCCATGCACTTGCCAAACCATTCCTCTGCCTATATATATGGTATAATTTATAGTAATAATATCAACCAATTAATTAATGATCACTGGAAAAATAATTGAGTGGGTGCATCTGAGAATTCAAAACCACTCCCACTCCAAATAATGCAGAGTATACTGACTCAGAGTCATTTCTGGTCAAAGCTTGAATGGACATGATATGGAGTCTTATATATACAATATACAGTGTAATACACTGTATTGTACATGTAATTTATAACATCTTGTATACAGTAATAATAATAATATAATATAATATATAAATTATAACTGGCAATGATTGAACAAACGTGAGAAATATAATCATGAAATGATGATAATAATACTCAATATATGTACTATCTGCACTGTAATAAGACAAATAGTAAATATTCCTCTAATAAACATAGATACGGTCCATGCACAACTTGCAATATACATGATGCATATTAAATAGAATTGAATGAAATTGATAGAATATGACAAGCACAAACATGGCCATTACGGTATATAGTAATGATAATTAATAATACATTGTTAATGTCAACAGCTCACTTAAGAAAATCTATATACGTTCAGTAACTGTTATGAAAACCAGACTTCAATTAGACATCCACCATTTTAAAACACTTAATTTATTCACACTGTACAATTATGTAAAGAGTGCCCAATCCAATATAGAAATGTCCTAGGATTACCTTTTGCCAAAACTCAACAGATTGGACATGCAGAAATCGTCCTAGCGGTACTGCTGGTCGAGGGATTTACATTGTTCAGTGTCCTGTTGAAATGGAATACAATGCATAATACGCTAAAGATGACCAATACGATATTACTGATCTTTCGTACACACATTTGTAGCCCCTGGTGACATGACTCAATCATGCACTCAGTGCATATTCCAAACATCCAAGTATACATGCAGCACAGAGGTAAATGTACTTAAAAAACATAGATATCGATACTAAATTATAATGATAGTATCTATATAAGATTGTATATAGTTATGTGTCACTAGCTACCTGTACTTAGGTGTCACTTGATAATCATAATAACTGAATCAGATTCTTGCAAGGAGCACATAATATTATTATTGTACTATATTATACATGTGCGCGTTTGATCTGCATGTCATTTGAATGCTTTATAATATATAAGTACAGTCACAAATACATACAATAATTTAATTAATTACAATTAATAGGAGAAACCTACTTTTATTTTGAATTGTGAATAAAAAATGACTTTGAATTAAATATGGGTTATATTTTGTAACAATGTACATGTGTTATCTCGACCAATCCAATGAAGAGCCAGGGGGTGCCTATGAACACTGAGAAAGTGACTTGCAAGTTGCTCTTGGAAATTACCATGACCGACAAGAACTAGGTAGTCTACATTAGTCAACATTGTCATTTCAACAAGAGATACGTAGCCTTTGTTGGTGGATGTACCTGCTAGCTCCGGCTGAAACACAGTTGGACGGACGTTCCATTCTCTGTAGATCCAGTTGAGTATATACTGGGATGCAACATCGCAATTATTAGAATGACAAGTATCAGATCCTCGTGGGTTGAAGTCAGATATCACCAGAAGGTGCTTTGAGAGCTTACTTGCAATGATAGAGTGGTGTTCAATGAGTTTTGATATTACTGGCCTGAGGGTACTCATGAAACATTTTGGCCATTTCACATTATTACCCATTATGAGACGCTCTGTCCTCAGGTGAATCCCAATCAGAGGCTTTGATTTGTTGAGCATATTGAGATACTTGTTGGCTGTTTGTATCATTTCCTTTGGATGAGGAACTGGTTGTTCTGTGCACTTCTCGTAATTCGTTAGTGCACTCCTTGTGATCAGACGATATCGATTCTTATTTGGCCGGTTATTTCCATTCGGACACGAACATTCACCTGACTGTATCCATCTGTTGTAGCTTCTGATAGAGCAGTCAAATATGAAACATCCTCGCCAATTCAAAAATATAACAACTGTGTCTTGTAGTGTACCAAAATAGGATTGAAATTTACTTGTGTATAAAGGTACATCGGGGTTGAAGCAGACAACTCTGTCAACCTTTGGTAGTCTCTTTACCAAGTTTAATGATGCTTCCATGACTTCAATAAAGGTTTTGGTTTCATTTTGATTGCGGAAAACATCAGTGCAGTCAACAATATCTGCTCCTGTCGCTTGAAAGTTCGATTTCAGTGCATCATAGGAGGCAGAAAATCCAATTTCTCTTGCCTGGTGAGAACGAAACGGAGGGTATAGAAGAATTATACGTTTTGGAATGTTTCTGATGAAGATATCAAAAGGCGTCATTGTAACATTCGAACAGTTCATTAGCAGATCGTTCACGTCAAACATCGATGTTAGAGGGAGAGATGTTGGAAGTCCATCCCTGTCCGCAATAGGCACGACTCTCTTGTCCTTCACTCCGTATATCCTCGAGTTCACCACGAAAGGTTCCACCAACTTCAATCCCCAGTCTGCTGCTACAGTAGCCAAAGAGAACAGTTCGTACTTTATGGCTGTATTGAGTTGCTCGTGGTACGAGAGTGCCATTAGGTAGGATGAATCTCCTTGGGAAGGATTATCACTCTCTGCTTTGTGGAATAATCCAACTGATCGGACAGAATTCGCCCTACCGGTGTAAAAGGGATTTCCATTGTTCGGTGTCCACTTGAAATGGAATACAATCAAACTAATGATGCCGAATGCGATCAATACGATAATCCTAATCTTCCGTACACGCATCATGCAACACCTCAGGTCCCCGGGTACGAAACGTTCTGCCCGAGATTGACAATTGTAAACTTATGTACAATACCCATAAAACAAGTATATACCCAACCATAGAACGAACTCGTGCAGCCCGGACCCATTCCCGCATCAAATTTTTGAAATTGGGAAGCTACGCGTACGGGAGTCTAATAACTTTCGTCGACGTCGGGTTAACCAGAGGTGTCTGTACTAAATATACCGCAGGATAAAATGGCCAACCAGCGTTCCGTTCGTGGCCGCCTTGGCGCCGCGCATGTTATATTCAACCATGGACCCCAGGGTCTGCGATTCAACGTACTGGATTTGCAAATAGCATAACAACAGAGTATTCAATCAATCAATCAATTAATCAGTCTATATTTTATTAAAGTGAATCACACCAGAAAGTGCTAGGACAAGGAATGGTCCGAAGTATACTAATAGTATTACTATACACAATACAATGATAGCTGGACTAGCATGGACATGAGTGACATGTTCCTTAGGTTCTTACAGGCCCTGTACCAGGGGAGTGTATGTAGAGTGAAAGTGGACGGGCAGGTTAGCGAAGATTTTGAGGTGAACACAGAGCTACGGCACGGTTGTGTACTGTCTCTGTTGCTCTTCTCTCTCTACATTAATGCATGGTGCTATAAAGAGGCCACAGGAGAAAATTAATGTGGGGTAGAGTGTGGTGAGGAGAGGGTTCCTGGTCTACTATTTGCAGATGACACATGCTTGTTGGCTCCAGATGAATCTGCATGGGTTAAAGAAATGTTTAGATGTCTTAGTTGAATGGTGTAAGGAGTGGGGAGTGAAGATCAATGTAGCCAAGTGTGCATGGGATCATACATATCTGTAAGAAGAATGTAGCTAGATGTGAGGTGAAGTACAAGGTGGATAGCGTGGCAATCCCGATGGTCTCATCGTATAAATACTTATAGGATGTGTTGCAGATGAACATATGGACTTGAAAGAGATGGTGGAGGATGAGGCAGAGGCTGGGAGAAGGGATCTGGGAGCATGTCTGCAGAGATGTCGGTCGGAGATTGGAGATGTAACAATTGGGATTATTAGTAAAACTAAATTGAGTCACTAGTGAAGTCTAGCATGTTGTATGGGGCAGAAGTATGGGGCTGCTGCCCAAAAATATAGAATCCATCAAACAAGTACAGCTGCGGGCTTT
The DNA here is from genome assembly GCA_964020155.1 of Chondrilla cf. caribensis. Taxonomy (NCBI): domain Eukaryota; kingdom Metazoa; phylum Porifera; class Demospongiae; order Chondrillida; family Chondrillidae; genus Chondrilla; species Chondrilla cf. caribensis. The sequence goes on from OZ026567.1 coordinate 1,239,795, forward strand.
CAGGATGTTCTTTGGAGTGGGCGTACTACATATCCCAAGGCATCACTGTTGTGTGAAATGAAGTCACTACCAGTTGTATGGGAGGCCAAGATGCACTGCATGAGATTCTGGATGAAGGTTCTGATTAATGAGGTATATGAAGGGAGGCTATTAAGGTTAAGTTGGTAAGAGGCTGTGAAATGTGGCAAAGGGGTATGGATCAAGAACATGGCAAAATGTACGAGGGACTTTGAGTGGCAGGATATGGGAGTAGACACAATTAAGGGCCTTCGTGATCAAGAGATTGTGGAGATGTTGAGAATTATCACATTGAGAAAGGTTAAGAGTATGTTGGCAAAGGAATTGGAGGAGAAGCCAAAGCTGTCTATGATGAAGCATGCAGATGGCAGATGAAAGTTTTTTTTTCTGTACGTATCAATAATAATTTCCATATAATTGAAACAGAGTACTATTTAACATAATATAATATTGCAATCTACAATTATTGAACATTGAATACATAGTCAAATGTAGTAACCTTATATTATTAAATGTGAGTTATATTTTGTAACAATGTACATGTGTTATCTCGACCAATCCAATGAAGAGCCAGGGGGTGCCTATGAACACTGAGAAAGTGACTTGCAAGTTGCTCTTGGAAATTACCATGACCGACAAGAACTAGGTAGTCTACATTAGTCAACATTGTCATTTCAACAAGAGATACGTAGCCTTTGTTGGTGGATGTACCTGCTAACTCCGGCTGGAACACAGTTGGACGGATGTTCCATTCTCTGTAGATCCAGTTGAGTATATTCTGGGATGCAACATCGCAATTATTATGACGACAAGTATCAGATCCTCGTGGGTTGAAGTCAGATATCACCAGCAGGTGCTTTGAGAGCTTACTTGCAATGATAGAGTGGTGTTCAATGAGTTTTGATATTACTGGCCTGAGGGTACTCATGAAACATTTTGGCCATTTCACATTATTACCCATTATGAGACGCTCTGTTCTCAGGTGAATCCCAATCAGAGGCTTTGATTTGTTGACCATATTGAGATATTTGTTGGCTGTTTGTATCATTTCCTTTGGATGAGGAACTGGTTGTTCTGTGCACTTCTTGTAATTAGTTAGTGCACTCCTTGTGATTAAACGATATCGGTTCTCATTTGGCCGGTTATTTCCATTTGGACATGAACATTCATCTGTCTGTAGCCATGTGTTGTAGCTTTCGATAGAGCAGTCAAATATGAAACATCCTCGCCAGTTCAAAAATACAACAACTGTGTCATTCAGTTTCCCATCAGGACTGAAATAAGATTGAAACTCACTAGCCATCAATGGAGTTGTGTGGTCAAAACAAATGACTTTGTCAACTTTTGGCATTTTAGATGCATATTGCAATGACCTTTGGACACCTTCGATCACATATTTTGTCATGTTGTGGGTGAGGAATATATTTGTACAATCTACAATTCCATCATCACTCAATCGAAATTTTGATCTCAATAAATGGTGAAAATCTTTATTGAAATTGATCTCTCTTGCAGAATGCGAATAGTATGTCTGTGCATATATGACAATGATTCGTTGAGGTACATTTGCCTCAAATATCCTGAAGGGTGTCATCTCAACGTTTGAGCACTTTGCGATCAGGTTTGATATACTAAGAACTGAGCCAAGAGGAAGAGTATCCTTCAATCCACCTCTGTCCACAAAGGGGACGATCCCTTCATCCTTCAGACCGTATATCCTCGAGTTCACCACGAAAGGTTCCACCAACTTCAATCCCCAGTCTGCTGCTACAGTAGCCAAAGAAAACAGTTCGTACTTAACGGCTGTACTGAGTTGCTCGTGGTAGGAGAGTGCCATCAGGTAAGACTGACCATTAAGTGTCATTTTCGTATCACGTGCCTCCGTGGGGATTCTTGCCACAATTAAACTCTTAACAAAGGTAGCTTTTTGTGTGTCTGTTAAATTCAGGAGAATCATAGCAGCAATGTTAATACCAGCAACAAAAGTCACGAATATTAAGAAAGAGTATTTTATCTTGCCACATACCCAGCCGAAGCAATGCATTTTAGCGCTACAATAATAAAGTGGACTGCCAAGTATCTGAAGGATGGTCGAGGATTGAATAAAATATCAACAGTCAGAGTATCGTCTTCTTTATCCTAACCACGCGTCTCTACTGGGGTACATTTGCAATTGGATGGTTATAGAACCTGGACTTGAGTGAACCGTCGTGATCTGGAATGTCTCGAAATATTCGGTCCGGAAATTTCAGAAACATCTCGTCCACGGACAGGAACGTGAGCGCCTAGTGGTCACGTGATATTCATGAGCACGTGACAAAACATGGCGTACAAGGCGATGATATTAGACTTGTTTTGCATTCCACTTTCGTACGTATTGATGGGGTTGTTTGTTATTTGTGGGCGATGTTCCGTGTTCACACCGCTGGACGTTAAAAACCACCCTCTTTGTTGCCATGAGTGGGCATTCGCTTTGATACTTCGACTTTCAAGTGTTGGCTCGGGAATATTTTAACGATATTCCTTCCCCGCTAGCTATATATAGCGGTCCGCGAGCTGCATTTCGAGAAGAAGATTTGCTGGACCCCTTGTATCATATTCTGTTCGGTTTGTGAACATCGAAATGAAGAAAGCCAGTATCTTCATATTGTTACTGAACTTCCTTGAGGTGACAACGTCTGGTTTCGACTGTACATCAACCCGCGATATCTTCCGAGAATCTGACCAGACTCAGTGTCAAGTTGTGGCCTCCGCTCTGCAAGACAAAGCACGTGGTTCCTCGCAAGGATACGCCGAGTTCAAGAAAACGGTGCATAACAGACCGCTGAAAACCGGTGAGTGGACAACAGGTGTACCGTACCGTAACATTGCATGTACCACTGAAGATAGTACACCTGACTGATATAGATGGAGAAATCGAACTCCTGCTACGCATACAGCTGGTTGGTATACCTATGTGTATAGTGTGACTGTTAATTCCATCCAAGCAGCAGTCTCCTAGAATAATAATCCGGCTTTGCATGTTAGAGCTGTGCTTTGATTCCGTGTACAGGTTCATGCTTCAATTCTGCACTCTCATTCATGATTCAAGTAGTCCGTAGCGACCAAGCGTAGAGTACACACTTGAGTAATGTTCAGATGTTTGCGCATGTGTACGTACATGCACGGATATGTGTAGAACTTTACTATAAAATTGTACTGCAAGCAGAAGTACGCATATACACCGATGTATGAAATATTGGGGTAGAATGGATGTCTGTACTATCTACAGCATCCTATCTGTCAGATTCTGTGATCTCCTCCAGATGCAGTGCATAAGCTGTAAATTCTCCACATTCCTCCTAGCACAAGCACCCATCACCGTCGTCATAACATGTATCAACTGTCAGCTCTCTCAACTGTCATAGTCAGCGCAGCCAGACACACCTCTAGATCCGTGTCTCCTCAAACTTGTTTGCACACTTCGGCCTATAGACCAGTGCAATTCAACCTTTATCATATACTAACCTTTTCTACATGCATATGCTCAATGTTCACATCAGAGTATCAAAGTGAGACATGTAATGCAACTTACATATGAACCACTCAACAAGCTGGAACCAACTTCTATATTCTGTCCAAAGGCATTCCCTGAACATGCTACCAAACATTGTCAATTGAAGGATGATTCTTGTATGTTCACGTGAGCGTTGAAAGCATGTGTACCATGTGAACACCACCAACGTTTCATATGAATATAGCTTGAGTGTAAAAACACGTGTGCCATGTGACCATGTGCATATCCTTGAACAGCCTGGGGAGGGATTATGATCGGGAATGCCAGTGAATCTCTAGAAATGTAGACACAACATACCCAACAAAGGTCCTGTTGACTGAGAGACATGTATGCTGTATGTACATGTTATGGTTTAGAATTGACATGAAATAAAAGGTCTTTCTTAGTCTCCAAGACCAGCCTATCCAGAGGTATGACCTTTTGCTGGGAAATGTGTGCTGGTTCTGCTGTAAAATACGTGCCTCTCCATTTACAATGTACATTCCTATTTTGGAAGGGATCAGGCTCGTAAATTTGCAATGCCCATGGGTGGGTGGGTGTGGTCTACTGAGCCTTGTGAAATATTCATTGGACGGGTGTTTTTGTGAACAGGAGCTGATCATTTTTCACCGGCGTGCTTAGAATGGGTTGGTCTTGCACTTTCCTGTTGAATGACAAAAGTACCTCTTCATTTGTAATGTACATTCCTATTTTGGAATAGATCAGCCATGGAGGTAGGAAAATAACTTTAATAAATTAATATGACATTGTTTTGTGTTGGAGCATGTTTTGGGTCCTTCGATTTCCCTGTGATTTTATTGTTTCGCAAATTTATGTCCCGAAACTGGATCCTTAATTCTTGAAACAAGTTACATTATGCAAAACGGAAGGTGTTAAGCAAGAAACATGCCAGCATACATATAGTGCACAATAACACTTGTAAACGCTCACTAGGTAAGCTGTGTTGTATGCCCATGGGTGTGTGTGTGTGTGTGTGTGTGTGCGTGCGGTCTATTGAGCCTTGTGAAATTTTTATTGGACGGGTGTTTTTCGTGAACAGGAGCTGATCATTTTTCACCGTCGTGCTTTGAATGGGTTGGTCTCGCACTTGCCTGTTGAATGACAAACGACATAACAAAACTAAAAGTCCTCTGTCGAGAGGTGCTGTTTTTCCAATTGGGTGATAATAATTCACTTAGTACTCGACTGTAGCGAACAAGCAGTTCAAAGGTCCCCGCGTACTGCAACCTACAAGACTATTCCTACCATTCTAATTTTCATGATTGTGAACCTATTAGGTTCGCCTAATAAGTTTTCGGTACAAACATTGTGGCAGCTGTTGACTTATTTTGTTGCAAATTGACACGGTGTTAATTTCGACAGTGATATGTATTTTGACTGCCCAACACCCTTTGAGCGAGCAAAATTATGTTGTCAAGTATGGATTAGGCAGGAAAAACAAAAAACAATTATTTCTCTGTTATTGAAAGATAATGGAGCGGCCAGGTTATCAAAATCTCCATCTAAGATATACAGTGAAACATCGATAGCCAGGTGTGGTAGGGTAACAGATAGCTGATCGGCATGTCAGATTGGGAAGGTTGTCGAATCATACCAAGTTCAGGGTATAACCTACAATGATGTTGGTTGAGTTCCACAGTGTGGGTTAAAGGATTGACGTTGGACGTGTGCAATTAGCCAAGTTCAACTATACTATTCTCAGTACATACATATATACACTTCCACAGACACTCTGTATAGTATGTTCATGTAATAAATATATGTTAATCTGTCACTACCATGTTTCTGTGGATGTATTGATTCGAATACGCATGACAATGTTTGGATTACCCCCCAAGTAGTGTTAATATTTTGTTTGTATAATTGCAGTAAATTAGTAGGAATTCACTATATACGCAGAGATACGTACATATATAGAGGACTCTTGTGACATATAATACAAGTGTTGATGTGACTGTTATGTATTCATTGCTCGTATATTCTCCCATAGAGATGATGTATTGCGTATAATGCATTGTATGTATACACATGCACCTACGTACCTACGTATATGCATACATTACATACATATACAGTGAGTTATGGTTAATCCACCACCATCTCATCCACCAAACCTATTTATCTGCCACTATTTCCAGTACCAATGTAATATACAAGTACTAAATAATGTCCAGTTAATCTGCCATACTCATTAATCCACCATATGGTTGTATTCATACATATGTACGTACCTATGTACGTACATACACACATATTATGCTTATCTACCATCCATTTATCCATCCATGCATACGTGTATCCATCGATCCTCCCATCCATCCATCCATCCATCCTCCCATCCATCCATCCATTCATCTATGCATCCATCCAACCATCCATGCATCCATCCAATCATCCTCCCATCCATCCATCCATCCATCCTCCCATCCATCCATCCATTCATCTATGCATCCATCCGCCATACATACATGCATACATACATACATGATATGCATACACTCATGTGCATATAGTATGTATATAAGGTACATATTATACGTATGACCATATATGTACATACAGTACATGTACCAGACAGACTTAACGATGCATGTCGTACTGTATTGTGCATGTATATCTTCCCATCAGACATCACTATCTAATCTTTTAATGACCCAGTTTCTGATTGCAGGTGATACACAGTTGGGTTACGTGTGGGTGGGCATGTGGGTGTGTATGTTGTGTATAATTGAACCGCTAACCCCTGGACTACCTTGGTAACATGTGTTGACCAAGGCTGGTGTACAAACCGCTGACCTACAGTGTATAGTGTACTGGCTCTCCCACATATGTTCGTACACATTGTGTGGGTATTTGTATAATTATATAAGACTGCAGGATACCAGATCATATTTGTGTGTGTGTGTGTGCGTGTGTGTGTGCGTGCGTGCGTGCGTGCGTGCATGCGTGTGTGTGTGTGCGTGTGCGTGCGTGCGTGTGTGTGTGTTTGTGCGTCTGTGTGTGTGTGTGTGTGTGTGTGTGTGTGTGTGTGTGTGTGTGTGTGTGTGTGTATGTGTGTGTAGGTGGATGTACACATGTGCGTATGTTTGTGAGTGAGCGTGCATGTTTGAGTACATGCACACATGCACAAGTGTATGGGGGATGTGTGTTACATGATGTAAATACGTAGAACTACAGTCACTGAAAAATACATAGTATACATCCATTATTACGCGTGCATACACTATGTACTGTACATAACATACCATTATCAACTTCAGTATACATATTTCCAGACAGAATGTGGTCAAATGCAACAAAGTGACTAATATGTAGTGTACGCATTCCTGTATCTGTGTGTATGTGTGGGCGAATTCACTCTGTTCAGTGGCCCGTGCCAAGAATGGGTAGGATTGGCAGTGTCATCAAACTGTCTACAATTTTCAAATTCCATTGGCGTAAATAATTAATTATGTACACCAAGGTATACTGTATACCGTATATGTTCTATTGTACTTACTAACATCGTTAGCTATCTTCATTACTACTCCTAGTCTACTCGGTTTTTAGTGGGTGTAATCATTTCATCTAATCTTAAATCATAGATGATCATATATAAGTAAGCAGGCGTATGACAGATACAAAAGCTAAGTGGAATTCCACTTAGCTTTCGTATATGTATAGCGTATAGTTGGAAATTTTTGCGGGACAAAATTTTCGCAGATTTCGCGGTTAGCCTAACATCTGCGAAAATTTTATCTGCAAATTAGGCGTTCTTGCTGTTCTATCACATGGCTGTGACCAGCATCCGTGAATATTTAATCTGGGAATTTTCATTTTTGGAGCCATCTGCAAAAATTTTGTCCCGCGAAAGTTTCCTGCTATGAGGTATGAGTCTCTCTTATAATAGCAAGTCTCTGTTGTGCATGTGATTGGTGTATCTATAATTATACCACGATATGGTACATTCGTTCACTTTTGCATTCATATATCCACCATACCACAGTGCGTGATCCACTCCATCTTGGTACATACGTACATATGTTCGCCTTGGTATAAAAACATGTCCATTCCAACTTGGCATGTACGTACGTATATATATTATGTACGTACGTACATATATCCACTCTACCTTGGTATGTATGTACGTACGTATATCCACTCTACCTTGGAAGTACGTACATACATGCATCCACTCCACCTTGGTACATACATAATATGTTCACTCTGTATATCTTGGTATATAAATGTGTCCATTCCACCTTGGTATGTATATAGATTATGTACATACATGTATATCCACTCTACCTTGGTATGTACTTACGTACATATCCAGAATCGAGATTCCTCTAGAATTATTCATCCCGATTATGTTTTTGCATTTGCATATACACACTTGCATAACTGAACTGTATATTAATCATCCTACAGATCGAGAGGATTCTATTTGCTACACTGGAACCAGCACATGTTGCAGCCAACAACTGCAGTACAACTTGTCTCGTATGGCTAGAAAGGAGTTTCTGAAATCGTTCAGCTACCTCGTTCTGCTGGGGACACCTCAGTGTTCATCCCTGAGAGCTGCCAATCAACTGCTCAAAAGTCAGTCGATGGTCGTGTTGTGCTCATTTGTAGTAAAGTATCTTTGCTGCGTGTGATTTGTGCTGAACTAATCTCCACATGCGGTGTGCGTGTAACATGTAAATGGTGTATATCTGTGTGAAATAGAAGGTGTAGTTCTGGTATTGGTATAAAAATCATAAGAAGGGTACAACTGGTATAGATTTTCTACATGTGTGTATAGGTGTGTTGGTGTCTGTGCATGTGTGTACATACGTATACGTGAGTGTGTGAGTGTGTGTGTGTGTGTGTGTGTGTGTGTGTGTGTGTGTGTGTGTGTGTGTGTGTGTGTGTATGTGTGTCTGTGCATTTGTGTGTGTGTGTGTCTGTGCATTTGTGTGTGTTTGTGTGTGTTTATACTGAGTTTGTATATGTACATGTACATGCATTGATGTGTGAACAATAGAACAAACTGGACCTCCCAGTCTAGAAGCATTGTCTGCTCTCATGTTGCAGTGGAATGCACACATCATACTTATGTATGTACTTATGAGTACGCTATAGTGAACACTCATGTAGAGTCATGCACTGAAACACAGACAGGCTGTATAGTGTACAGTGTGCATGTTGTGTATGTACAGTGCATGTTATGTATGTACATTGCTTGTTATGTATGTACGTACGTACGGAACATGTTGTGTATGTACAGTGCATGTTGTGTGTGTACAGTACGTACATGTTTTATATGTACATTGCTTCTTATTTATGTACAGTGCATGTTTTATATGTACAGTACATGATGTATGTACGTATACAATTCATGTTGCATACGCGTGTACATTGCTTGTTATGTATGTACAGTGCATGTTGTAAGCAATGTTAGCAATGTAAGCACAAATGCAGTATTCATGATGTAAACAATATGCAGATGCACACACATATGTATTACAGTACATTTTCTACCCAACGCAGAACAAATCAAGTCCCACCTATCAAACTACGTTGACTATGTAAGACAAGAACTGGAGAAGGTACTCTGCACGCCGAACACGGTAAAATTTGCTTTTGAAGATTTTTCGTCTTTTGAACAAGAAGACTTTCTCAACAACACAAAAGAGCACATTGTGAGGCTCTTCTTTAACTCGATGGTGGACTACTTCGGCTTGCGTGTACAGGACAGAGTCCACTACACATGTATTAGGGATTACATGACTCACCTGGGGGCCACTCAGATCGAAGCTGCCACAAGACCATTCTTGTTGTATCTCGGCCGTTTGCAATTACTGGTCAAAATCCTCGGCGAAATGGAGGGATTTCTTCAAAAACTTATGGAAACTGACGTGTCTGCTTCCTGTGTGAGGGAGTTGACTAGAATGAAGTACTGTCCACTGTGTAGTGGGCATATATGTGTGAGGCCCTGTCGTGAATACTGCCATGACACTGTGCTGCAATGCACCAAGGACATCAGAGCAAACCTGCACATCATCCTGGAGCTCCGTCAGCTCTTTGAAGCTTTGTGGCTGAACCTGGCCTCATCGGATGCTTTGATTAACTTACCAAGATTCATTATCGACGAGTTTTTACCATTTTTGGAGGCTAATACAGATAGAATCTTGAATAAGGTATGTTTTCTGTGGTCACACACATTAGTAGCAGTTTGTTCTCTCCTCACCCTCCAGTTCACCTCACTTTGAGCACGCGCACACAGTTTGTACAGTATGTGTATTTTAACCTGTCCACTCTGCACACAAGCTCTGTATTTTACCTCAATTAGTGTTCCAACCTCTGTACCCATTGAAGTACAGAAGCAATAACTGTACACTGTTGACATCTCTCCCTGGAAGTGATAGCTGTACACTGTTTGTACCTTATCCCAGAAGTGATAGCTGTACACTGTTTGTACCTATGTTCCTGAAGTGATAGCTGTACACTGTTTGTACCTGTACATGTTCCAGAAGCAATAGTTGTTCACTGTTTGTACCTGTGTTCCAGAAGTGATAGTTATACACTGTTTGTACCTGTACATGTCCCAGAAGTAAGAGTTGTACACTGTTTGTACCTGTGTCCCAGAAGTGATAGTTGTACACTGTTTGTACCTGTGTTCCAGAAGTGACAGTTGTACAATTGTACACCATTTCTATCTCCCTCCAAGTTGTATCAGTTGTACCCTACGTATGTTCTTTTGTGCAGTCTCATCAGTGCCAACAGTGGAAGACTGCTCCCCCAACTGGCAGTAGACCATACGGCACAGCCTGCAATCCTTTGTATGGGGAGAACGGAACACCTTATGTCAAACTGGAGAAGGCTCTTGATGTGGAGACTGTAGACAGTTGCAGTAAGGGGCTACCTTTGTTGATTTCAAACATCCATGAAGTTGTGTGCAATCTGGAGAACTATGCTGGTAGGGACTGGATCGGATGGCCGTGTTGGACCGGTAGCTATATTGGAAGGTGTGTGTGCGTGTGTGTGTGTGTGTGTGTGTGTGTGTGTGCGTGCGTGCGTGCGTGTGTGTGTGTGTGTGTGCGTGCGTGCATACGTGTACATGTGCTAATATGTTCTGTGTACGTATGTATGTATCATCCAATATGTTTTTCATGTGTGGTGGTTATCACATAGTGTTTCTTCAAAGGTTCCTCTCTTAATCACCCCCCTTTCACATCACAGATATGCAAATGGACTGGGGCCAACAGATCATGTGCTGAATACGACTCCCAAGACTAGTGTTCCAGCCACTTGGAACCTTTCTGCTATTGTGAACTGTTCAAGCTCCCTTCAGTGCATCGACTCCTTCAAATCAGCTCTCCTACGAAGTCCGTTAATGACAGTCCCTCCTCGTACAAACACGAGAACAGTCCCTAATTTAAAGGCCTACAATGAAATTACTGGACCTGTAAAGGGGAGGGGTGGCATTAGATCAGACCCGCCCATTCTCATACTCAAAAACCTGGACAGCACTTTCTTCAGTAACCCTGACAACCTTGACAACGATAATAATACTCCTGGTACCGGTTCTTCTGTACTTGGAGTTCATGGGTCCCCTCTCTGTGCAGCTGTTTTGGTTGTGTTCTCCATTGTTCAGGTCTTTCTTTTGCTTTAAATTTCAATTTGTTGTAAATACGTGTAATTATTATTAATATTATTATTATTATGTATAATTATTATTATTGTTGTTGAAATTAAACGTAGCTTGAAATTAATTGTTCTGTATAGTTTACAGAGTTGAGACAGAGTCCCACATCCTTTAATTGTTATCATGTCATGTATCTGTTATCTACAAAGTGTTGGATTATCAAGCTTCCTCCCTGTATGAGTGACATATATAGAAGCTAACTATACGTCGAGTATCAAACGTTTAGTGGACGTACAGCGATTTGCTTTAATTTTGTACAATATATCATGTGTTCTTCATCACGTGACTTGAACTCACACGTGATCGTGGGAAAATGGCGACCCTCTACGGCGTGATCATCTTGTTTGCTCTCGTTTTTGGCTCGTTCGATGCTGCTTCTGTCGATCCAAATGAATTACTTTGGCCCCTTCCACAAGAATTCAATTTTTCAACAGCTCCAGTTTCAGTTGAGTCGACAAATTTCAAATTTATGGGAGAAGGACCTGGCGGCCACAGTGCCATCCTTCAGACAGCGTTCGCGAGATATTTGAAGTTGTTGTTTGATTCTGGGAACTCTACAGAGACTGGGAGCATCTCAAGCATGACCGTCACAGTCGCCAGTGCCGATGAAACGCTTGGAATGGATACCAGTGAGAAATGTGAGTTCCCGTGGGAACCTCAGATGAAAATTGCAGAGCATCACGGTATAAATAATGGAAATGACGCGTGTATGTACTCCGGGATCAGGTAAAATGAATGGACCCAGTAGCCATATTGATTGTTGACGTTAGCATGGTGTCATACTGCTCTGTTAGGATAGGGGTATAGGGGTCAGATCCGGGGTCCTTTTCTGAACCAAATATTATAGGTCAGAAAAAGATTCCAGATCGTACCCCAAGCCTAACCCTAACAACTACCCCTACCTCTAACCCTAACCCCTTGGTACCTCTACTCCTAGCCCTAGCCCTATTCCCCACCCCTACCTCTACCCCCTACACCCCTACCCTAACAGAGCAGTATGACACCACCATGCTGACATCATCAATCGATGTGGCCAGTGGATCTGTTCTTTTTACCTGATCCGTACTTTGTTCTGTGTATATTTTGCCTTTGGACACTTGGTGTGTAGAAGGATAGAGTGGGGTATCATGATATGGTTGTGATGGGCATCCTTAGACACACAGGCCAACTGTCTTAGTGTTGCTTTTTAGCTTGCTCAACCACCTCGAAGACACTAATGACACATGGTCCCATAGGTGGTCTCCATTGTGAGGTTCTACTGTACTTCAACTGGACCCGTAGGTGGTCTCCATTGTGAGGTTTTACTGTACGTACTTCAACTGGTCCCATAGGTGGTCTCCATTGTGAGGTTCTACTGTATGTACCTTAGCTGGTCCTATAGGTAGCAGGATTCAAATGTGATGTTTATGATGTTATGTATTTCCCTTTCAGATTCTATTTCGGTCTCCTCTTCTTCTGCTACTCTTACTGCTGACACTATTTATGGTGCAATGAGAGGTATGATTGTGTGTCTGTGTCCCTGTGTGTGTGTGTGTGTGTGTGTGTGTGTGTGTGTGTGCGTGTGTGTGTGTGTGTGTGTGTGTGTGTGCGTGTGTGTCTAAAAATTACTCATTTTGGGTGTAAATGTAGTAATTATCACCCTTTTACAAGGATAGTGTATCTGAGGTAGTATCAAAACCAACAGCTAGAACATCTGGACCCTCAGTGCCCTGTCACCCTGGTGTATGTTTCACATTGTTATTTATCACCTTTCGGTTACCAGCTGCTGGTGTGTTTTGCTAGTACTCCTGTTGACTGCTATGAAATGGACCATAACGTTTGAAGATAGTTGTAAACGAATATCAGCTACCGTACATTCTACTTCAACATATATCGTGTAACATGCATGTACGTGTGTGAGATTAAGGAGGGCTCCCAGACCAAGGAAGGGCTTGCACACATTTGTAGTTGTAATGTGGTCTTCTAAACTCAGCTGTTGGTGCTCTGTTGTGTGGTAGTGTTGTGGTAATTTTGTATGGCTTGTCAGCAGACTTGTTGTGAGAAAACTTTTGGCCCTGCGAAACATGAGTACCTTGTGGATGAGTATGCACACATGTCGAATTTGTTAAGGATCTGCTGGTCTTTGAACTATTGGGTCACAAGCACCAAGTACACTGGAGCTTATAAGCACATTCCAAATTGGTTTAAGTGGGGAGTGGGTCAACTCGTTGGCATGTGAATGCATTGAGACGATCACGTCATCAATTCATCTGATTTTATTTCAAACCACCTGGAGGGGTGATTTGTAAGTTGTTTTGAAACCTATCTAGAATGTAACCATTTTATTGCTTTCAGTGTTACTGGATAATGTTGGAACAGAGTTTGTAGAGTGAGGAATACACAAGTATAGACTTGCGCTGACTATCTTTGCAAGCAGTTGTAATTAACTTGATATCCAACCATTAATTGCACTTCATCTTGAATTTTCCTTACTGTTATATCCAAAACTGTGTTTTAGAAATACCTAATCCTGTTCTCTGTAGTTGCATTTCATGGTACAACCTCTTCAAAGATGTGACATTACCCCTCTGATTATATTACTATCAAACATACAAATACATACGTACATGGCTATGTTCGTACATCTTAGTGTATTTTGTGTATTCTCTTGTCTTCAGGTTTGGAAACCTTCAGTCAAATGGTGTATTATGACAGTGGAAAGTACTACGTCTATCCCGGCACTGTGAACGACTTCCCTCGATTCAGCTACAGAGGATATCTGATTGACACCTCTCGCCACTATTTGCCGATGAAGTACATTTATGAGTTTTTGGTGAGACCCCTGTGTGTGTGTGTGTGTGTGTGTGTGTGTGTGTGTGTGTGTGTGTGTGTGTGTGTGTGTGTGTTGTACATGTGTGTGTGTGTGTGTGTGTGTGTGTGTGTGTGTGTGTGTGTGTTGTACATGTGTTTGTGGGTGTGGGTGTGGGTGTGTTGTAGATGGGTGTGTGGGGGGTGTCACTCTCCACCTTGACAACCATAAATTAGGAATTGTTGTGCTAAAAATAGATTTTCAAGTGTCAAATATTTGTGGTTTGTGATACTCCTGAAATGTTCTCAACAATTTTGGTCCCCAACAATAGTCTATTTTACATTATTACAGTACATATCCTAAGGAACACTGCACCCACTCACATACGATCGAAGGTCGTACATTTGATCTATTGGGTAGCGTACATGTGTATGTGCCTCTTTGCTTAGTAACCTGGATGTTGACGGTCCCTGATAATTACTGTGTACAACAACATAATGAGTGCGAAGGTGGTGCATTAAGGATTACAGAGGGAGGCATGCCTGCCCACTTGTAGCATTTGGGACAAAGGGACCGCATTTCTCTGTTTGTGTTAGCTCGGAAGGCTCACAATCATAAGTCCATTCTTTGTGTTTTGTGGACTCATTATCTATCTATCTCCTTCACTCCATCATTTTCCTCCACTCCCTCACTCTCCTCCACTCCCTCACTCTCCTCCACTCCCTCACTCTCCTCCACTCCCTCACTCTCCTCCACTCCCTCACTCTCCTCCACTCCCTCACTCTCCTCCACTCCCTCACTCTCCTCCACTCCCTCACTCTCCTCCACTCCATCCCTCTCCTCCACCTATCTCCCTTCTTCCCTTGTAGGATGCCATGTCCTTCAACAAGATGAACGTCTTACACTGGCACATTGTGGATGACCAGTCCTTCCCTTATGTCAGTACCACTTATCCAGATTTGAGTAAAGATGGAGCATATGACCAGAACCACTTGTACACTCCAAGTAATGTTCAGAGTGTGATATCGTATGCCAAAGAAAGAGGAATTAGAGTAATACCAGAGTTTGACACTCCTGTGAGTTGTGTGTGTGTGTGTGTGTGTGTGTGTGTGTGTGTGTGTGTGTGTGTGTGTGTGTGTGTGTGAGTGTGTGTGTACATGTGTGTGTGTGAACAGTGTAGCTACAGTAGTGCACCTAGTTTGGGCTAATGTCGGTGTACGCTGTGTTTCCCTGTGATCATTACAAGCAGATAACAGGTATACACATATATATGTATAAGCGGAATAATCTTGAGCAAGGTATACGTAGCAAATAAATTAATGTTCACAAGACGTTTCGGAAAAGAAATGAGTGTGAGGCCATCTCACACTCATTATCAGTTCTTGTATACAACTGAGGAAGGCCTTCCTGGCCGAAACGTCTTGTGAACATTGATTATCTGCTACGTATATCATGCTCAAGATTATTCTGCTTATATACTTAAAAGAACGTAGCAATGAGCCTCTACAACATTATTAGGTACATACATGTACTATTCCTTGTGATGTTGTGATAATTTCCTCCAACGGCTGTGCACGACTCCCAAATCAGCTCGTTCACACCTGGCCTATTAACTTGCATGTACGTATGCAGAAAATTAATGATAATGTTCTTCATATTCATCCAGGGTCATTCGTTGTCATGGGGACTGGGTCAGCCTGGTCTTAGCACGCAGTGTTACGACATGTCAACCAAGCAACCCAATGGAGAGTGAGTTCATTGTTACTTATACAGTGTGTTTTCACTGATTCCAGTGTGCATTCCTTTGTACGTATATTTCAAAAGCACATGACAGGAAATTAAGGAACAGTTATAAATTGGGTGGATTTACCTTACTTTTAAGTGTCATATGTATATAGTTGCAACTGCACACATAGTGCTACCATACACTAGTATACAGTCAGACCTCTTTACAACATTACCCTTGGTAGTGCTCCCATACACTAGTATACAGTCAGACCTCTTTACAACATCACCCTTGGTAGCGCTCCCATACACTAGTATACAGTCAGACCTCTTCACAATATCACCCTTGGTAGTGCTCCCATACACTTGTGTACAGTCAGACCTCTTCACAACATCACCCTTGGTAGTGTTCCCATACACTTGTGTACAGTCAGACCTCTTCACAACATCACCCTTGGTAGTGTTCCCATACACTAGTATACAGTCAGACCTCTTCACAACATCACCCTTGGTAGTGCTCCCATACACTTGTGTACAGTCAGACCTCTTTACAACACCACCCTTGGTAGTGATCCCATACACTAGTATACAGTCAGATATATTGCCCAGTGGACTATGCAGCTGCTAAAGCTTTGCATATCAAAACATTCTTGTATAGTGATCCTGTTTCTATGACAACAGATACTACATTTGTTAGAAAAATACTGTTTAACTGAAATTCTGTTGTAGAGAGATTTATGTAGCTATATTTTACACATTTAATTGTGTATTTTTGAGGATTTTAGTATTGTGTTAGAAGTCTTAGTATATTATGTTTAAATAACTCTACGTATGTTAACATATTTGTGTATTGACAGATATGGACCCATTGATCCAACTAACGAAAACAACTGGACCTTCTTGAAAGGATTATTCAAAGAGATAGCGGCAGTCTTCCCTGATCAGTACGTGCATCTCGGAGGAGATGAAGTTGACTTTGAGTGTTGGTGAGTGTCTACTGCTTCTATGAGGACATAATATGTGTGTACATATGTGTGTGTGTGTGTGTGTGTGTGTGTGTGTGTGTGTGTGTGTGTGTGTGTGTGTGTGTGCAGGCATGTGAACATGTGCATATGTAGCTGTGTGCGCACACATATGCCTAACTGTGGGGATGTGGTCCATTGAGTACAGGCACAACTTTTAGAGTGTTAAACACCTAAAATTTGAACCCGGCCAAAGACAGGTTTATTGGCATTATGTCACTTTTTGGACTAAAATTGAAATGTGCCATTTTTGCATTTATGCTTTCATAAATTAGCAATTACATAACTGTTGTCCAATGTGGAGCACTACATCATCAGTAAATCCTGAGAATCCTGTTACCAGTATTCATGTATGTACAGTACTTATCAACCCTCTCCTCTGGTGAATCAATCCTGCCTCCAAGTTGGTAACTCTGGTGTGTTCCATTCATTCAGCTTTGTCTGGTTTTGCGCACAACATATGATTTGGAGTCCCTCATCTGATGACCTTTGTGAATACAGTACATGTTTGCACTGCCTGTTTTCATATCAGGTCAACTAACCCCAACATCAACAAGTGGATGGAGCAACATGGGATGGCAGGGAAGTACGATCAGCTGGAGCAGTATTTCTCCACCAAG